>JAJOOS010002918.1:0-29198 GCA_029582725.1 Solanum chiquidenum | reverse complement strand
GCTATGAACCCACTATCCCGTCCCATTAACTTCACAACCCCAATTCCATTCTCAAAACTCGTAGCTTCAACATGAGCAGCACTAATAGCACGTTGAGCTTCCTCAACTGCGGAATCAAAACCAAAAGACTTGTCAATAACTGGTATATCAGTATCGATTGTCTTGGGGATTCCAACAACAACAACATTCAAACCACGCCTTGTAATTTCCTCAAATATCAACGATGCTCCTTTCTGCGTTCCATCTCCTCCAATTATATAAACTTGATTAATTCCTCTATCCTGAATGTTATCTACTATTTTCTTCGTAACATGACCTCCTCGAGATGACCCAAGAATCGTTCCACCACATTTATGGATATCATTCACAACGTTAGGTGTCAAAGGAATCGTGTTTTTGGAATAGAAACCTCGATATCCTCCATCTATCCCCATCACTCTTGTTACACTATACATAGAGTACAAGCCACATATTATTTCCCTGATAACTGTATTGAGACCAGGGCATAAACCTCCACATGTTACAATACATGCATTAACATCATCCGGCTTAAAATAAACGTTTTGGCAAGGACCAGCTCGACGAAAATGTATCCCTCTTGGACTATTCTTGCGGACAACAATATTTTGGGCAACTGTATCATCCTCATCATCAACAAAATACTGATTAACAACTGAATAAGAAGGATAGTTCTTCAATGGATTAGGATACGTAGGAAGACTAGGAATATAATCAGACAAATGAGGAACGTCTTCAAGAACATAACCATTGTCACCCATCACAATTTTCTTTTTCAAATTATGCACTGCAACACTATCAACCAATGATCCCATAATTCAATTTGAAGGAAAATATTTTGTTTATAAACTCAAAAACTCTAATTTCACTATAAGAAACTAGGTGACAAAGTATGCCTATTTATAACACTAATAAACCAAATTAAGGTAGGATTAGAAAACGTATTCCAATATGAAAACAAATTACCAAATAATAAATCCTAAACAAACTAGAATTCCCAGTTTAACTTTGAATTATTATTTTCACCATCCATTATGGTAAGTTACCTAAAGTTTTTTCATGCTCGGTAGAATGGCATATAAGTGCATATTTTCCATGTCGTCACCTAAAGAGTTTTGTTGCAAAAAAAATCTCATCTATCTTATTCATGTAGTGATTCAATTCGTCAAAAATTAATACTTATATATATAATATTCTTTTAGAATTCCTTGATATAAGAGAATTACATATTCAAACCCCAAGTATATTTTTTGTATTTTATTAAATATCGTTCATAATATTTTTTTTATTGCGCTACTATCTAGTTAGGGTCCCTATCTATGTCCATCAAATTTGTTTTTTTTTTCGACCATTTGTTAGAATAGAAACAAATAAGTCTATTTAGCATGTAGCCAATCTCATGTAAAAAGACAATGATCTACTCTATGAGTTGTCAAAAACAACCATATAAACTTGAAGTTGTAGTACATCACTAAAACTTGTAAACAATTAGGAGAGGCTGTTGTTAGTTGATTTAACAATTAGGAAAACAATTTTTCAGATTATGTTTTTTTCTATTTAGTGAGTCGAAATATTTTCACCAGAAAAAACAAGTTTTTCTGAGAAATTAAAATAATATTCCCTCCAATTCAAAATAATTGAATTGTTAGAGTGTTTCACACCCTTTAAGAAAATAAGATTAGGACATAAATTAGACATTACTTTCCATTTTGTATTTATTGATTATTATCAAATTAATCTTTAGAATAATTCAAAGCAATTAAAGTTTCTTGAACTCATCACATAGAAAATCCAAATGAAGGGTAAAAATAAAAGAATATTCTAAAGGTGGTCTTAAAATTAAACAATTAAGTTAATTTGAATTATGAAAAATATCTAAACAATTCAATTCTTTTGAAAACTTCCTAATGAGAAAAAAAACACGTTCCTTAAATGACTTTAATTTCCATGTTGATTATCTCCCTCCATTCCCAACACCCCACCTGGCCACCCCAACCTCCCACCCCTACCCCTAGCACCTCCAAAACTAGCCCAATTTCTATTTTTATCGGTCTTTCATATGATATTTGATATTTATATTAGAGCTTGATTATATATATTTGAATCCCACGCATTGCAAGATTTTTTTTTAAAAAAAGAAGAAGAAGATATAGTCAAAGGCATTCTTCTTCATACCAAATTAAACACACTCTAAAAGGAAAACACTTTCTAAAGACCTATCTAAGAAATCATAATTTATATTATTTTACACTAGCCTAAGCAGAATTTTTTAGTTTGTTGGTAAAGTTACAAAAAAAAAATAGAATATAGAAAAAAGAAAAACCATAAGGAAAGCTAATTAGATGTTATTTATATAATGTATGTCAAGTGGTTATAATAAGATTGCCCTAGCTAGGCATAATAATGGCAGAAAATACAAGTAGTAATAATCAAAGTCACTTGGACCCTTTTGAAAATGTAGAGAAACATCAAACATAGACAATTAAAAGATTCCCCATTACATAATTATATGTCAACTTCCCATGGTCATCATTTTTCCACATTCATTCATATCTTTTGAAGAAGGATATGGATCATGGATGATAATGGTTCTAACAAAAAGAAAGGCTAATTAATATTCCCTCCGTTTCATTTTAATAGCGATTTAAACTCTTTTCATGTTCATTAAAAAAAATTAGTACTTTTACACAAAAAAATTAAAGTTTTTCAATATTATGATGAGAATGTGTTTTCCAGCGTGCATTTTCTTATAGAAAAGGCTTATGTTTATGATAGTGGAGTCGAATCATCCTTTTTTTATTTTTATTTTATGGTTTTTTATCTGGTGTCTGGAGCCCTCATTGGAGAGCTGACTTAATTCGAATCGCAACTGCATGGCCTATTCAGGGGTGGTGGTACTCCCAACAAAATTTTCTTCATACTCAAAACTTGAATCTAAAACATATGATTAAAGGTGAAACAGTACGTCATGTTATTATTTTATTTTGTATTGTTTATGCTTTTTGTGAAAATAATAGAAGTCTTATCAATAAGTTTGAAAACTGAAGACTACTATGGTCAACATTTTCTCCTCTTTAAATAGGGAAATTTAAATGATTGTTATTGCATTTGCCTTCTCTCTCCACATGCTAGCTACCATTAAAGTTTTCAAAGACAATTGAAGAGAAATTTTGGACCGGACTTTCACTTATAAAAGTTACAAGTAATAATGTGATGGGGTTCAAATTTGGTTTGATGGCAATTCCTTCTCTTTTTTTCCCCTTTTCACTCTGGTTTTCATTTTTTGAAATGGCACAGTAAAAATACATTAATCATTGAAGAAAAGTACAATGCCCAAGATATCGAAAACATGATTTAAAAATCTTAAATGTAAAAATACATGTAATAAACAAAAATATATCAATCATTAGATTCTAAAGTTTGGTAGTGTTTACCCATAAAATGATATAATTGAATTTATAGACACAATTTAAGAATATATGAATTTAAATTACCTAAATATGTGGTTTGTATATTGTAACTTGTATAATAAAAAACACAAAGAAATAACAAACATGGAATTGACATGAAATAATAAGTTACATAAATAGAATGAGCCTGAGTTCCTCACTAAGTCCACGAACTCACATTTACTTCAGTTATGTAACGATTGGTGGAGTTCTCAGGTTCTTCCGTAACAATTGGACCCCCAACTTATAGGGGTGTGCAAAAACCAAACCGACCGATAAATCAAACTAAAAAAAGTGTTATTGGTTTATTGTTATTGGGTTATTGGGTTAACGGTTATTTCGTGGTTTTATAAAAAATAAATATTGGGTTATCGGTTTGATATTAATTTTTTAATATTGTGTTATTGGGTTAACCGATATCCCATTAAGAATATAATAATTTACTATTTTAATTTTCAGTCATACATAAATATCAAACAAACAATATTAGTATAATCACTATATTAGACTATATTAGACTATAACTATAAGGACCCTACACAATTAACATTACTTAATTAACTTGCTCTCTGCATTTACCCTTTAGGTTTTTGTATTACTTTATAGTCTTTAGGTTCACAACATCAAAAATCTAAAGAACTAAGAACGACGACGTTTAGGATTTGCAACGACGACGACAAGGGTTAGACAATGACTAGGGTTGTGAATTGTGAGTATTTGTTATACTTTTACTACACTAAGAAGAATTTTTACACTCAATAAATTATTAGATTTCTCTCTTTTTCATTTCGCGTTGAATTATTGCACAAGTCATATATTTATTTTGAAAGCATGTTCTTATTGGTTAAACCGAAAACCGAACCGTTAAAGACCAAAACCGATAAACCAAAAACCGATAACAAATATTTTATTGGTTTGATTATCGATTTAGCATATTTAAAAACCGAAAACCAATTAACCGAACCAAATCGACCGATACACACCCCTACCAACTTATCTCAAACTTGTCATATCTAGTCATAGTTTGGTATTTGATCCTATTTTTTCGAGTTAGACGAACTTCGTCGATATGACACTGATTGTCTTGACTTTGGGTTTTTTATGATCAGGTTTATCCTTACCACTCACGTTATGAATATATCATTTAATGTTATCCCAACTGCTTTTAACTTATTATTCCTATCACGTGTCGCTTCTTAATTTTCTCAAGTCTCAAGTCTAACTTTTTTACCCTATATGAATAATCTCGCTACTTTTTGGATAGTAATGGAACTGAAAAGAGAAATTATATATCTTTTTCTCGGTGGAAAAGCATAGAATCACCCTAATACATTTTAAGTAATTGCATGGTTAAATATCTTGCTAGAAAAATCTATTTGAAATAAAAATTGATTAATGAAAGAAATAAAGTGTAAAAGAATTTGAATGACTAAGTCATCCCAGATTGTGCTACCAACTAAGAAGAATTATTATATTTGAAGTTTTCAAAAAAAAGACTCTATGGATGTTCAGAACGATTTTGAGGACTCAGATGATTGTTCCTTCCAAAGGATATTTCTTCTATAGAGAGATGTTAATTCAAATATTGTGTAATCATTGTAGTATATGTGGATGACCTATTAATAACTATCAATAACAATGGATTGATGGAATACACTTTATACAATAATTTCAAAGTAAAAAACTTAGAAAAAGCTACTTAGGTATTTATTTGTTTTTACCATAAAGATAAGCAATTATATAATGAAATTGCAAAAAGAGGTCCATTCCATTGCCTTGTGGTCATTGACCTTAATCCAATTTCAAAAAGAGAAACTTGAAAAAAGCCATGATGTTGATTATGTTTCACTAGTCATAAATCACGAAAATCATCCAAAAGACAAAAAGACAAATCAAAATGCCAAAACCAAGATAAACAAAAATAAATAAATAAATAAATAAATAATCAAATAGCATAAATACAATAATGTCCCTATACAAAATAAAAGAATGTGGGACTAATACAATAATATGTCGTCTTCTATTTGGGCCAAAACTGAAAAAATTGATAACAAAATTGTCCCGTTCCGTAATTGTTCTCAAAACGGAATATTGACTAGGTTTGGACTATCAAATTTAATTGAACATAAAAGAATCAATAAAGGACGTGGAATAGTGGATGAGACTAGTTATTTCTTAGTCAAAAATTTGAATTTGAGTTTTGAGTATGAAAAAACTCCTGAATAGAAAGAATTTTCTCCCGAAAGGGGCTCTTACATAATTCAAATTTGAATTAATCAAATTTTAATATGAATATCAAACCTGATTGAAAATAAAAAAGAAAACAAAAGAAACTATGGACCTACAAATATTAGGGGTCCTTTTTTATGCTCACACTGTCCTGTCACTTTCCCATGATTTCATTTTTGGATATTTGATGTAAATTCCCCACAAACCAAATATCTCTCTTTTTCTCAACAAATTAATAAAGGTCACTTTCCAACTAAGTAGCAACATTTTTATATTTGGGGAAAAATATTCTTTATCTTTTCTTTCTTGTTGGGGGCTAAGGTACACAAGAGTTAATTTAATTGCTAAAGATGTCTTTGTTGTATTTTAAAAAAAATGTAATTAGACCACTTAAAACTATTTAAAATTAACCACACGTGCAACCTTACTTTATTTTCATTTTTTTGGGTCAAAATTAATCTTACTTTAGTGTTTAAAAAAATTCTGAATTTGCACTTTTTCAGCAACCCATTTTGTATACAAAACAAAAGAGGTAATTATACAAGAATTGTATATATGTAGCATGCATTAAAAGAGGAAGTTTGTTTTCAAGGAATAGATAATGATGTCAAAGAAAAATAATAATAAAAAAATGGCTTCAAAAGAAAACTTCTTTATAATGCTCATTTAATGAGTAAACAATTTCCAATATTTATAAATCACAACCATACTAAACTCAATATAATTTCACGAGTAAAATCTGAATTTAAAGAGAATAATGTGTGCACAAATCTTATCACTTTCTAATAAAAGTAGAAAACGTGAACATAATCATGTTGTTGGTGATGACTTTGATGAATGACTCTTGTGAGATGAGATGTGTTATGTTGTTTTTTTATAAATCCCTAACTCAAATTTGAAAAAATATTTAAATATAATTTTAGATAAATATAATTTGGAAGTCAAGAAAGCATTTTAAATAAGTATGTTTTTCAGTTTGTTTATGATAATTATTTCTTAATTTAAGTATATTTATCATATTTGACTTAATCAAATAACGAATATACATGACTTGGAAAATGATTGTCGATAGATACGCTTTAATTTAGCCATGAATTATTGAAGATTTCTTGTTTCTTTATCATGAGATATTTATATACAACATATGTAACAATATGAATCCCTTTTAGAAAGAAAAAAAACACACACAAAAAAAAGACAATATGAATCCCCAAAAAAAAGAGAATAATTATGTGATTATAGAAAAATATGTAAAAGTCTTGTATAATTACACCACAAATTTATACCCATGTTTAAGATTATAAAAAGTCTTAAAATTTGTTTTTAAATTTCGTGTCCTATTAAATTATACTCTATATATATTAAAAATGAAGGGGATTAAATTATTTTACTCTAAAAAAAACAAAGGCTTAACAAGTTAAACAAACACGAAAATTAAAGATAAGTTTATGTATTCTTTATTAACATAATGCTAGTGGGTATTAAGGAGAATGTTGAATACACCGATAAATTTATTGGTAAATTTTATATAGATATTTAATTATAATTTACTTTAAATGATCAACTCAATACATGGTAAAATATTTTTTTAGCTATTAGATACTTTCAATTCATATTTTATTTTTTGTGCTTGACCTATTCTATAGATAGTTCATCATATTTTTACGTCCGTTCATTTAATTACATATCAATATTAATTGAAACATAAATAATGTGTATTTTCCTACCGTTAGTTACTTTTTTTCTCTCTTTTTTGTCAAGGGTCTATTAAAAACAACCTCCTTAACTCACAAAGATTGAAATAAAACATGTATATATTCTATCATCTTTAAATGTCACATGTAAAATCGAACTAAATATATTATTATTATTACTTAGTTTTGGGTAAGGGTTGTTGATATTAATGTATTTTGCCATTTATAAAAAAAGCAAGAACATATAAATTTCATTTTGGATTTTAAGTACTTTTTATTAATAATTTGAAAAAAGTGTCAAAAGTTGACAGGAGTCAAAGATAGCGCGAAGCCGTTTTAGAGTTTTAAGGTTACGGGCAGACGGGCAAAGCACCGTTCGGGCAGCTTAACACGCCCAAAAAGAGAAGATAATAATTTCTCTCACTTACTTTTTTTTCTCTCTCTCTGCGCACACACAACTCAGTAGAGAGAGAAAAGAAGCAGTACAAAAATGTGAAAAGTTGCAGCAGATAAAAAAAAAAAAAGGGGTTCATCAGGAGAAGGAGAAGAACTAAACTGAACTGAGAAACACAAAAAAGGGTTGTTCAGTGAAGAGCAAAAGGGGTAGCAAAATCTTGGAAAATAAGTGTAAAAATTTGATCTTTTTTTTGTTGGGTTATGAGATGAGATCGATTCTTGGGTTTTGAGCTTTGTGGGGGTGTTTATCTTGGTTCATGGTAATGAGGGGTAGGGTTTTCTTGAATTTTTGAGTAAATGCTGGGTTTTTTGAGTTTGCTTTACTTGGATCTACGAGATTGTTTAGTCAGCTGGCTGCTTGATTTGTAAAAAACAACAACAGTATTTTGATGGTGAAGGTGATGGAGAAGGATGCTGTGGTGGTGTCACTGGTGTTATGGCTAATCTTGGTTGTACATCATCTTAAGCTCATTTATGCTAATATGGAAGGTTTGTGGGACCATCATCCTCATTTAGTTAATTTTTAGGTCTATATTTGTTGTTCTATTTTGTGAGATGAGTTTCAAATGTCGTAACTTTTCGTACTAGAAATTAAATATTTGCTGAAAGTGAAATGAGTATGTGCAAAATTGGATTTTGAATTTGACTAATGTGTGAGTTGTTGGATTTTCCCAAAAGGGTAAGCAAGATGTGCAATGAGCTCGCTGCATTGTTACAGTGGCAAGCTGTTTAGTTTTAATGTCAGTTATATGTGAAAGTTTTTAGTTATCATTGCCATTCAACCTTAGTGCATTATGTTTCCTATACAAGCTTGAATAATTTGATGTGATTTAATTTGGTTGTTGCCAAAATCTTGATAAACTGTTTTGTTCAGTGAATAGATTAAATTTTTATGTGCATTTTGGTGGATTAAATATCGTCTATGTTTTCCTAAATGGTTACACGAACAGGTGATGCATTGCATAGTCTACGCGTCAATTTACAAGATCCTAACAATGTGCTACAGAGCTGGGACCCTACCCTTGTTAATCCTTGCACATGGTTTCATGTTACCTGCAACAATGACAACAGTGTTATAAGAGTGTAAGAATCTGTTGTCTGGTTTACCTCCGTTTTATTGGATTTGCAATTCCACTCTCTTGTGGTGGTGAGCAAATCTAATTGCAGTTTGTGCTTCCATAACACTTGTTATATGATCAACCTACAGTGATTTAGGAAATGCAGCTTTATCTGGTTTGTTAGTCCCACAGCTTGGCCTTTTGAAGAATTTGCAGTACTTGTAAGTCTCACTTCATGAACTATGTTTGGAATTATTTTACGAATTTAGACTTGGAAAACTGGCATCAAGTGTATTGGTTTTTCCAGATGTTGAAATTTTTTCATATTATTTCTAGAATTTGCTGCATGGAAATACCATAGATGGCTTGCATATTAACTTTCGCATAAAAACAAAGCTGTTGTAAGTGGCAAAAGCGAGCAGAGAACACTTTCTCCTCTCCATCTCTTGTTTCACTTGGTGTTGTAGTCGATTGCATAGTTGTTAATGTGTTCCCTGAACAACACAAATTTGAATGTGTACTTCATAAAAAAAGATTGAAATTTGTGTTTCACAATACATACTAGTAAATTAAGAAACTCGGATACTTGGATGAGACTAGCAGTGAATTAACTTATGTGGCAAAGTATTGTCTGTAATTTGCTTGTGGAAACATTGTAGTTGAACTTAAATTTCTGTCATACACTCCCCTATCAAAAGACAAGCATAGATTCTAAATATCATTACTAATGCCAGTACCCTAAGCACTCTTAATTTGGAATAACAAACTTCAACTCATATCAAATCCTTTATTCCCTCTTTCCTTGTCCCAGGTAGTGTCTAATCATGATTTAGGATGATGGAATAGGATAAAGCAAACTAGAGAAACAAGTCCATTGTAAAAGTAAAGCAAAATCTAGACTTAGAAAGAGGAAATATGGCTTGAGGGTTGGTTGATATCTTGGAGGAGAAAATCTGATGTTTTGTGGTCATAGAACAGATGCTATTCTGGTTTTTACTAAGAGTTTGAATCATGATTCAATTAAGCATAGATTTTGTACATGTGTTAAGCTTAGTTTGGTGTTTGATAATATACCGTTCACTTAAATTGTCAACATGCCATAGTCATATTCTGTCTCAAACTGGCTTTCATAGTTCTTATTGTAACCCATGCTCTTTTGAAGATGCAACTGTATGGAAGTTCACAGAGACAGTAAGTGCATGTACACCTGGTGAAACTGGCATTACATGATGTATACCCATGCATCGGACAATGTTTTAATGATGGGTATAATTATTACCTAGTGACTGCTTCATTCTGCTCACACATTCATATATTCCTATGGATGCCTAGATTTGCTTGAGGCTTGTGTAGTATGTGTGCTAAGTATTTTCCAAGTGTATGCAAGTGACAATCACATCAAGAATGAAACAATATAAAAAGAACATCAAGAATGCTGATGGAATTTAACGATCACTGGGCATACACACTGTTTAGATGAAGTTTGAAATTAACATAATGATGGACGTTAAATTTTTATTGATGAGCTATAAAGATCGTATAAAATGTTTGACGAGCAGATCCTTTGCAGCACATGGGATGACAGGTTTTTATCTAGCAAAATGCTTGTAACCAAATATAAGAAAATTCCTCCATGACATATACATCGTTAACTACTTATAATTGTTGGCTTGGAACTCCTAGACCTTTCTCATTTGTTGACATTTAACTGTAGCTTGATGCCAGTTTTGATGAATGTGTGAATTCTGCTTCATTATCTTGGTTGTCCCATTATCCTAGGGATGTCATTGGTATGATGTGTGGAATTGATTCATTCTCTGGTTTTCTTGTCACAGGGAGCTTTACAGTAATAACATAAGTGGTCTAATACCGAGTGATCTTGGGAATTTGACTAATTTGGTCAGCTTGGATCTCTACTTGAACAACTTCGTCGGTCCCATCCCAGATTCCTTGGGCAAGCTGTCGAAATTGAGATTCCTGTATGTATTTTTATTCTCTATTAGATTTATGTGGATATTGTGATGCCAAATGTGTATGTTATCAACCAAGATGGACCTACTCTTGCCGGCATGTTGAGAAAGGAAAGGAAGCCTGAATTCTTTTCTAGGTTTCACATAAGATTACCTCTATTAGTATTAGGTTTCACATTAAGTTTTGATGGTAGAAGGTATTTGAGGACTTTATGGGTCTGATATCATTCATAAAACAGATCTTACATATAAGTCTTTTTATTTTCTCCCTTTGTTCTAATCCGTATATAAAGGAAAAGAATAGAAGCCTATGCTTTGTCTGATATTGGCCCTGATAATGTAAAATTAAGCAGAGTTTAGTAATTGGTGTTTTATTTTTCTCCCATTGTTGGGATCAAAGTTTAGAATCCCATGCTTCATCTTGCATTTTTCACTGCTGAAGTTTCTCTTGCTTAATGCTCCACAAACTTCTTTCTTTTGGCTCGACTGTCTAAGAAGTTTACCAAATAGGTTCTATTATGCAGACTCAGCATGAAACCTCATTAACTGCATCTTGGGACTTACTATAGAACTATGGCAGTACTGCCAATGTTGACTGACATGATTTTCTGTTTGTTGGGAGGGGGGGGGGATGTTTTGAGGAAGTGCCGGTGAAGTGCCGGTTCTGGCTTGAAGTTCGAATATGTTTTACATCCACATAAATAATTTATTAAGATTATTCTCCTTGTCAAAAAATAAATAAATTAAGATTATTCAATTAGTTGCCTTTTCTGTTCTATTTTCCAATTATTACTTATACCAAAAATGAAGCTCATTCCTGTACACCTTTGTGATATTTTTGCAAGGATAGTCGGCTCAACAATAATAGCTTGACTGGTAACATCCCAATGTCACTGACTAATATCTCATCACTACAAGTGTTGTAAGTACACTTGTTATTTTGTGACTTAACTTAGATAATTCTTTCTGTCTTCCATATCTTTTCATTCATTTCCTTTTCCTTCTAGTGCATATACAGATATACTCATACTCAATTCTTGTCTCATCTGTGTATAGGGATCTGTCAAACAACCGTCTCTCAGGTGCTGTTCCAGATAATGGTTCCTTTTCTCTATTCACGCCTATCAGGTATATTTCATTTAAGGTGGTGCACCATCCAATTGGCTGGTGGTTTTAGTATGCTGCTATTTGCTAATATATTTTGCTTGAATTTACAGCTTTGCGAATAATTTAGATCTTTGCGGGCCTGTAACTGGACGCCCTTGCCCGGGATCTCCTCCATTCTCCCCTCCGCCTCCATTTGTTCCACCACCACCAATTTCTGCTCCAGGTGGTTCTCTAAATTGGTGTGGATAAGTTGTTTTCCTTTTTCTTTTTTGCTTGTTTGAGTTTGGTGATTTTTGTTGGTCCATCCAGCTTGCCTCTCTTAGTTTTTCCTAACCTAAGTGAGAATTTGTGCTATAGAAGTACTGACAAGAAAGGGGCAGAAGAGGAAAGCCCATCTTAGCTAGTCAGGCATTTTGGTTAAGTAGTTCTTATGGGAAACTGGTATGCACGAGACTACATTTAGTCTCTAAGCATTCTGGTCTATACACAAATTTAATTCAGCATTGTGGAGATCTTTTCTTTGGTCCCCTTGTAAATTATTATCTGTAGTATTTGACGTCAAGTATTGTCTGAATGAAATTAATCATATTTAAGCCAGAACTTGTGAAGATTTTCTTTGCTTTGTAAAAACTGTCCTGGAAATTAGAGCTGAATGATAGATACAAATTTGTGTACTTCTTTCTTTTTGAAGTGATTTAAATAATGAAGGGCCAAAATTGTGTGTTAAATATAGTCTGGAAATTAATCAAATTTATGGAAACTTCAGGAGGAAATGGTGCAACTGGAGCAATTGCTGGAGGTGTAGCTGCTGGTGCTGCTCTACTATTTGCTGCTCCTGCCATTGCATTTGCCTGGTGGCGCCGCAGAAAGCCACAAGAATATTTCTTTGACGTACCAGGTTAGCAGTATTCACAATACCCAACCATAAGTCCATAACTCCTACTTTCTCCCTCGCGTGTTTGTCGTTTCTTTTGGATGTTTTATTTTTTGGCTCCATAATTACCGTTTTTGCTTAAACTTATTGCAGCTGAAGAAGATCCTGAAGTTCACTTAGGTCAACTGAAAAGGTTCTCCCTCCGAGAGCTACAAGTTGCAACCGACAGTTTTAGCAATAAAAATATTCTGGGTCGAGGTGGATTTGGTAAGGTATACAAAGGACGCTTAGCAGATGGATCATTGGTGGCTGTTAAGCGGCTTAAGGAGGAGCGTACACCTGGAGGGGAGTTGCAATTTCAAACAGAAGTTGAGATGATTAGCATGGCAGTGCATAGGAATCTTCTACGATTGCGTGGTTTCTGTATGACACCAACTGAAAGACTGCTTGTCTACCCCTACATGGCGAATGGAAGTGTTGCATCATGCCTAAGAGGTAACGCCTTCTGAAATCTATCACTCCGTAACATATTTGGATGTTCTCACCTTTAATTTGGAGGGTAATATTACATAATGCAAGAATATCTTTCACTGTTAACGTTCTATCTGGCATAACTTACTCTTTATAATTAAACATATTCTTGTATGTTATTCCTGTAACTTGGTAAAAGGTAGAAATATAATTTATTTTGTATTCTCTTGACAAAATAATTTATTTTCAGAACGACCGCCTTCTGAACCGCCACTTGATTGGCCAACGCGAAAACGCATTGCTTTGGGGTCTGCCAGGGGATTATCATATTTGCATGATCATTGTGACCCTAAGATTATCCATCGTGATGTGAAGGCTGCAAATATATTGCTAGATGAAGAATTTGAGGCTGTTGTTGGAGACTTTGGTTTGGCTAAACTTATGGACTACAAGGATACACATGTTACAACTGCTGTGCGTGGTACAATTGGGCATATAGCTCCAGAATACCTGTCCACAGGGAAGTCTTCAGAAAAGACTGATGTTTTTGGGTATGGGATCATGCTTCTGGAGCTAATCACCGGCCAACGTGCTTTTGATCTTGCTCGGCTTGCAAATGATGACGATGTCATGTTGCTTGACTGGGTATGTTGTCATGCCTGCTTTATATGTAACATGACACGAGCACCATAATGTGCTCTTTTTTTAATCTGTACATCACAACACTAGCTGATTAATAATAAGTGTTTCTGCCTTTAGCAGGAATCTTTATGTCTATGACTAAACTTGTTGAGGTTCTTGTTTCAGGTCAAAGGACTCCTCAAAGAGAAGAAATTGGAAATGCTGGTTGACCCTGATCTTCAGAACAAGTATGTGGAGGCTGAGGTGGAGCAACTGATCCAAGTAGCATTGCTTTGTACACAAAGCAACCCAATGGATCGGCCTAAGATGTCGGAAGTGGTGAGAATGCTTGAAGGTGATGGCTTGGCTGAAAGATGGGATGAGTGGCAGAAGGTAGAAGTTCTCCGGCAGGAAGTGGAACTTGCACCACATCCTGGTTCTGATTGGCTTGTTGACTCAACAGAGAATTTACACGCAGTTGAATTATCGGGTCCAAGGTGACCGACCTCGTACTACCCCAAGTAAAGAAAATCAAATCATTAGGAACTCTTTATTTTTGTTGACCTTCTGAAAGTTTTTCTTTGTGAAATTTAATGAAAATCTCCGGTTGTAAGTCCATGAAATGTGTCTGTTACATTGTGCATACAAATTTGTACTGACAGGAAATTCCAAATCCATGCCCTGACAAGTTGCACATAGGCGTAGTAAAGTGCTTTAAAATTGTCCAACACAGTACACTACTGTCAAGCAGACTCTTGTTTTAAGTGACATTGAAAATGCTATCAATTTGACAAGGTTATTTACAAGTTTTTGGATTTTACAATCAAAGAATAGTGCTTCACATTCTCTTACGGTTTTTATCATAATCTCGTGCTACAAGACGATGGCAAATATTTCATCAATAGGCCACTTGCAGAGTTTGTTTTGCCACTCTATGCCCAAATTTTGGGCTCCTTCTGACAATTCAGATTAGTACCAGACGCTCTGATATAAGTACGAGATCCGCTCAGTGATACTTTTGATCATTTCTGTCATTATTTTACTCCAAAGAAAATTTCTTACATGCAAATTTTTTGAACTGCATACTCTTCAACATACAAGGATCCATCGAATGTACTACAGACCAAAGGGGAATAGAATAAACAGAAGAATCTCAAAACTCACAATCAACAAACAAACCAGAGCCTGCAGAAGGTAGAGAAATTCACTTCACTTATCATGACTGGGCCTGATATTATCTTTGAACGACTGTGAACGAGAACTGGGATTAGAGCCATTTGTTGCATTAAACAGGTTGGGATATGAATAATATGTTTCATCGTCCATGGAAGGCAATCTCTGTGGTTGGTGAAGACCCTGACCAGGATGATGAATATGGGAGATGGGAGACTCAACACCTACTGTTGAATCATCGTACGAAGGAATATTCGACACCTGATGTTCCAGTGGACTGCCATGAAGTGGGCTGGGGATACCATCAGAGTTAGATGATTGACGTTGGAGGTCTAAGTGAGGCTTTTCTAGGATGTGAGATTCTTGTTTCTCAGCATAAAAGGGGTTCTCACTGGGGCTTACAGGCACCTCTTCGCTCCTTTTCCTGGTAAGCTCGCTGATTCTAACCTGAGCAAGGCTAGCTGCTGAGCGAGCAGCAGCAGCTGCACGTTCGGCTGAATCAGCAGCTGCTTGGGCAGCAGCCAATACATCTTGCAAATCTACATCAGTATCAACTTTGGTCTTTGTAGTAGAGGGTGGTTGAGTACTTTGGGTTGTGGTTCTTTCTGTTGAGGAGAATGGAGGTGATTTTGGCGGGGGAACCATGAATGGCAAAAACTGTTTCTCTTCTTCCGGTGCAGATAAACTATCAGCTGATCCAAAATCTTTTGAAACTACCTTCTCTTGCAAAAGTTCATCTCGCTCCACATCTTGTTTGTGAGATTTGAGCTCACCGTCTTCAGAAGGCTTAGCTACCTCCTCATCGGAGTCAGATAGTGCAGAGGCTGGGAAAGGAAGCATTTCAGGGGCTGAAACTCCACCGGTGCTAGGTCGTAGTGGCTGCTTAGGGACTTCTGGAAAATCGAAGTCAAAATCAGCCTCAGATTCCTTTTGTTTATCAAAGACTTGATCTGATGCAGAGTGCTGCACCTCATCCAACCTTTCTTTGGGAAGTGGCACCTTAGCCCAACTGACAAATTGTGTGGGCCCATTCTGCAAAGCAAAGGGAAGAAATCATGATGATTGAAAAGAGGACAAAATCAAAGCCAGTACAGACTGAAATATACCAGCAAGTCCTCATGTGACTTCAACAGCTCAGTTTCAGAAGCACTTGGATCCCAATCTAGCTGATGCTCCTCCGCAATTTCCTTTAGCAGCTTCATTTTCACATCAGGAGCAGGAGCTCGAATAGACAGCAACTCTATCAACTGTCAAGAGACGAGAAAAAAGAGAGGAAAATCAGAAACAAGAAACAGTTCCTATTTCTGGTTTAGCTATGGCATAAAGGAGAACTAAGGTAACCTGGCGATTGACTCCGCATTCTGGCATGAGCTCTGTAGCAGCAGCAATGAATTCCTTCCCATATTTACCAGCAAACATCATCTGAACCTGCAGCAATTCCGGAAGATCTGCACATCTTGGTGCAGCAAAACAAACACTTGAAATAGCTTCTTTCAGATCTAGAGGGCATTCCCTGGACATTATAGAGTTTGGGGGGTCAGCTCTTTCCAAATATTCAAGTTAAGAAAAATTATCAACAAAATTCAACTAGAAGTCTAGAATATTAAGAATTGGAAAGAAAACCTCCACATTGCAGGACAGTCAAGTTCAAGAGTATCAGTTTGCTTTAAAACAAATATCGAAGATGAAGCGCTTTGGATCCATCTTGGAACTAGAGATCCACATTTATGGTCTCATGTAGATGATCAAATTATTTTAAGGTTTCACACTCCCATAACACAAGCAAGAATGTATTGTTCATTCTATGCCCTACATACTTCTCGGTCATATAAGCAGAAAGTTAAACTTAGTTAATCCTTGTTTGGCTAAAATTGACTTTATGCAAAAGGATCAAACATGCTGCTGCTCGGATACATGCACATACTTCCATTTAATCGACCTACAACCTAGACACATTTCAAAGTTGGTAACTTTTTTTCAGAATACATGAAATTTAGCAAATTAAAGGACTGTGATTCATTAATTGAACTAGAGTCGCTCCATGAAAAAGTATCCATATCTTCTTTTTTTTTTGATAACCGAGAAATCCGTCTGTGACCCGCCCTTTGGACCAATCACAGACTTCTAAACTCGGCGGATAATGGGCCCGCTCCTCTACCCTTCTCCGCTTAAATACCGGGCTTCGCTTTGCATGGTGTGGGGCTTGAACCTGCGACCTAAGCCACAAATCCTCCACCTTTTGCCACTTGAGCTAGGCCTTGGGGGAAAAAAGTATCCATATCTAGTGCAGATAATTCTCACAAAAATATAGCTATGGTAGAGTATAGTAGATGTGCAAGTTTGGTATTGAAGGAGATATGGAACTAAATGTTACAGCAGCATAGACAGCAAAGGCCAGAGGCAAGCAAGGAAGACAGAGAGGAACATTTGGTATCCTATACTATTTTTGTTAGGAAAAAAAATGCCAAAGAACCCCCCACCACCACCCCCCATCCTGACTTGTAGCTTTTTAGTTAGTGAGCACCTAAACTATCACTTGTATTAAATACCCCTGGAATTTGTTTTTTCAACCATAGCGTACACCTACGACGTTTAGATCCCTCACGTGATACGGTGAAAGTATGACAAATGTGGATGTCCGTGTAGATAAATAATTCCCCCATCCTCTCTAATATTTACCCTTTTTCAAAAGCATTTTATATAATCCCCCAATTCACACAAATTAACCCTAATTACCCGATCTTCTCTCTTTCATACAAATACTCTCTAAATAATCAAATCCTAAGAAGTTTAATAGTCGGAGTTAAGGGTAGATTTTGAACATTTTTGGCTCTGCTATTTGAATGTTTTCTCCTCAAATAGTACAGTCCATTTGGGTGAAGCTTTTTATTGAGTGGATTTTTCTCCAATCTTGCCTGAAATTCTTATCAAGTAAGTGATTATCCATTCTTCAATGTATTTTTGTTTGTTTTTCCTCGAATAGCCTTGGTCAGTTACAATCCAGTTACATCCGGGGTAGTCATATGACCATGAAATTCTCACAATCAGAGGACACCCATATGCACAAACAAGCATCCTATTATAATTCATGGATTCATCAATTGCAACTTTAGAAAGACGGAGGAGAGATAAATTATAGGCAAAGAAAACAAATGATGGCAAACATAGGAATTTCAGAAAATTGAAAGCGACGGAGAAGAAGGGTTTAAGGAGAATAAATAGGAAGAGAATGAGGAGAGATGTTGTGCAAAAAAGGAAAAAAATAAAGAGAAACAAGAATTTTTAATGTTTTTCACCATTGAAGTAATATGATGCGGCAAAAAATTTACTCCCCCACGCGCCTAGCTGAGCTTGTTGTCAGTTTCTATGCCAGGTGGACGTTGTAGGTGTATGTGACGGTTGAAAAAACAAGTTCCGGGGGTATTTCATATGAGTGATAGTTTAGGTATTCACTGAATAAAAAGCTACAAGGTCAGGGGGTCTCTAGCATTTCTTCCTTTTTATTATTATTAAACTGGTGTATGCGACGGTTAAAAAAACAAGTTCCGGGGATATTTCAGATGACTGATAGTTTAGGTATTCACTAAATAAAAAGCTACAAGATCGGGAGGTCTCTAGCATTTCTGCCTTTTTATAATTATTAAATGGAGCTATTGTTTTAGAGCACAATACAGCTATAAAGATACACATGACCAACATAACTACACAAGATGACAATATACTTACGAAAACGGAAGAAGAAAAATAAGCTAAAAGGCAATACTACAAGTAGGCCAACCTTACAGCTGGGATTTACATCTGCTAACGGTGTCAAAAAAATCATATAACCACGAAAACCAAAATATTGCTGTTCTATAGGCACTTCGCCAAAACATCACAGGTGATCATCTAATGCATCATAAAGGAACCCTTTTATATTCTTTGCCATTCGCCCCATACATTCTTTATCCTAAGAGCAACTAAAAGCATATTCAGTTGCTCATCAATAAACTGAAGAACCATCTTAGGATACTGTAAATGTTCACACCATATAGAATATCAAGAAAATTAACACAACAGACATAACTCATTACCTTTGTGCTTCGATAATTGGAAGACGAACCGATATAAGCTCGCAGAATAGCTCAACAATCTCCTGCGCTGCCATCATTTTCTCTTCTCTTATGATATGCTCTACCTAAATAAGCAAACATCAGAGTCAAGCTCATTACTCCGTAAAACCATCTATCAAAATACATAATAACCTTTCAGTATTCAAATGAGAAGAACACACAGCCTAGCACAAATTATATCAGCATGAATTGATGAGTTTAAGCAAAATAAGATTCAGTTTATACCCGAATTCGAGCAGTAGCTTCCTGACCAGTCTCTAGTAGCTTAGCTATTTCTTTCCTCATCTGCTTCAGCTGAAACTCCCTACGATTCCTCAGTAGTTTGATCCGAGGAATTGTCAATTTCAACATGGTTTTACTGCAAATTGATAGGTACCATCAGCAAATTTCCATATAAAAAAGACATCATTTTTCTCTCATTTTTTCTCAAAAAGTTGAAAAATTCAAAACCCCATGCTTTCAACAATACAAAATTTCAAATCTGCATCATAAGAACCCTCAACTAAAAAGACCCAAATCATAAAATCTGACAAGAACCTTTAAAAAAAGACAAATAAGATAGGAAAGTGGGAAATTGAGGATTACCATTTGGCAGCTTTGAAACCTTTGCTGAAGAAAGAATCCATTATAGACTTGATTCAGATCTTCAATATCCGTGTACCCTTTAAAATTCTTGCAACAAAACCTTATGAATTATCACTTACCTAAACCACAAAATAATTAATCAAACTTGATAGTATTTCAGATTAAAGCAAAGAATACCTTTTTATTCTTCAAAAAAAGAAAACAAAAAGAGATCAAAGATCAAAACTGATGACGAAGTAGTAAAGAAAATTATTTGTTTCTGTGGAAAGCGCAGAAAAGTGAACCTGCTCCGCTATGCATATAAAGCCAAATGGAAGGCGGACAAAGCTTTCAATGTCGATGACAACAGCAGTTTCCTTAAGCTCTAAGCATTATTGGATTTCAACTTTCAACGAGTATTATTTTTGGGATTAAAATTAGGTATATCTTCTCAATTTTACAACTATTAAAAAAAAAAAGAGAGAAGTACAACTCTAGAAGATGATGAATTTGGGTCGGGTTTGGGCCAATTTCTGATGATAGAAGAAGATTTTTTTTTACAAGTATAATAAATTATAATTTTTATAGATAAAAAATTAAATATTTGAAACAACATTTTTTTTTTTGTGGTTTAGATATTTGAAACAGTTGTTGACAAAAAAAAGAAGATAAAAAGCAAAATTGAGTTAACGTTCATGACCAAATTACTACTTTCTCTATCCCTAATTACTTGTCAACTTTTAAATTAACACACCTATTAAAAAATTAATAATTGACATAATAAGTTTACCATTATACCCCTATTAATTATGAAATAGATGAATTAAAAACTTAATATTTTCAAGTAATTTTACTTTTTCCAAAGTAATTAATTGAGGGTATAATAAATAAATAAAAATGTTATTTATTGATTTATCAAAATGAATAAGTAATTAAGGACAACTAAAAAATAAATATAAACAAATAATTAGGGACAAAGGGAGTACAAGTTACAATGATAATTCGAGATTCTAAAGTGAACGGCCCAAACAAACTTCAAAGAAGTACTGCAGTCCACTGTCTATTTGATTTCACCATCTATTTTTATTTGTGCCTAACATTTTCTCAATTTAACGTAAATTATTTCATCCTTAAATCATTGATAGTTTTAAAAATATTTTTTTATTTGATTAATTTAATTTAAATACAAACCAAATTCAAATACATTCTGATTTGCCACCTGACGTAATAAGAAGTTTCAAACCCTAATAAGAACATGAGACTCTTAATAAAAAGTAGAAGTGTTGAAAACACTCCTAAACTTAGAGAGAATTTAGGGGGTGTTACCACTCATGTTTCAAGTTGAGGTGTATTTAAGTTCGGTTAGTCAAATAAAGATATGCAGTCAATAGTTCAAGGATAAAACTAATAATTTGCGTCAAATTTAGAAGTATTTTCAATAATTCTCTCTATAAACAAATAAAGAATATATTTTTTATTATAATAAGAAGTCATATTTTGAGAAATGATAAAAATAGATTAAAAATAAAGTGATGAATTATCTTGAAATTTTCTAAACTAAACGAATAAACATGAATATTTATTTTGGTAAAAAGAAGTCAAGAGTTATAAAAGTTCGTTTATTTAAGTTTACCTATTTATGAGTTCACTTATATATGACTTTGATAATTTGTATAGTCAACTATTCATATTTATGAGATGTGTATGATTGGACATATAGTTAAAAAAAGAGAAGAGATTCGTTTAATTTAGTTTAGATATTTGTATGCGTATGGCAGTAAGTAAATTTATTAAGAACTGAAAATAAAACAGTTAAAATTAAATTATTGCTATTTAATTGCAAAAGAAATCCATCAAAAAGAAAACACACATAAATTGAAACATAAGGGTATATCATTTTGGTATTTCAAAATTACAAAAGAAATATGAAAAAAAGAAAGGAGAGTTTTTCCAGACTAAAAAACAAGCTCAAAATAAATAATAAAAACGTTTTGTTCTTAACTAAACAAACATATTTACTCTTTCTAGAAAAATAATAAATTACATGAGTCTCTTTCATCTTAGAAGGTGTTATAAAATGTCTACAACTTTCACAATTTTCAAGTATTAAAGATATTAGATGTGATGCTCTGTCAAACTTCAACCATAAAACAAATCCTAATACCATCTCATTGTATTGAGTGCAATATTATTCTAGCATTCTCGACGCAAATACAGATTTAGTCAGAACCCAATGTAGGTACCGGATTCAAGGTGTGAAGCCAAAAAGGAACTTAAAGAATCTGTGTCCATCTATTACCTAGCTGTTGCTAAGTCTTGTAATACAAAAGAATTGTGCAACTCCATCTTCAACTAAGAGTAATGCAGACTCAGTTGCTACAATAAACCTCTTGACATGCTGCAACTAGTTAGTTGTTGAATCTGCAGTCTAGGTAGAGTCCATAAACAAGCATTCTGCCCAGAAGAAAAGTTAGAAAACATGGAGAGCAAACAATAACCAGAGCATTCAACGAGTCATATATAGCGAGAACAAGATTGTTCAATTTATGTTTAGTACGGAACTCAAAAGGATCAAACACATATAAGCAGGATGGACAGAGAAAATGAAATTACCACACTGCAGGGGAACTAATAGTTGTATCTTCAATAGAAAACAGGAAAGACCTGAAGAAACAAAATTCATTTGACTGAAAGATCATGAGTATGAACCATAAAGATGAAAATCGCACCTCATTTGACTGATCATCATGACTCTAACGTCTCACACATGTCACATATGACTCATATAGATTAGGTATCTCATCCTTGTAAGGAAGCACAAATTCTGAACGAAACATAGGTTCAGATATATACATAGCTCGAGAAAAAGATACTTTCTGATTCAGCTTCTTCTCCTCTAAAACTTTCAGTACTTGATTTCTAGGAATCACTCTCTTGTCCAGGCTAAGCATTAGAAGCGCAGGATTACTAATCAAGTATTCTGGTTTGCATCCGAGTACCCTAGTGAAAACATCCAATGCTCGCAGAACTCTAGCTTCTGACATAGCCAAACAGAGGGGTTGCTTTCTGAACACAGTCAATATATCCTGATCACACCATCCACAACTCCTGAAAACTCCCATTTTGTTTTCCACTGTTGACTTACCTAGTGCGATACCTGCAAGAACTCCGTACATGAACATTCCAGATGTGGGAGAAATCTGTAAATCCTTTTCAGCTTTGTGCAATATCTCCTCTAGCCACTCGAATATTTGCAGAAGTATACGTGGTTTCTGAAGTATAAGTTTCTCGATTTGGGCATTTGAAAAACCAAATTTTTGCAACAACAATATTTTGGGTTCAAATCTTTTTGGACCATTGACAGCAAGTAAATAAGGTGACCTCTTTATAAGTTTAACCAAAGTTTCCTCACTACTAACTTGTTTCCTTAGAAAATCCAAATTAGACCTCAAATGAGAACCTACTGCATTATACAAAGCTTTTCCGTTTGCTAGGAAGAGATCAACTAGGTCAGATCCAGATACCCTCACTTCTCGCAGACACTGAAACTTGGGTTTAAGGGTTCTGTTTACATCAGAAAAAAGCAGTCTCGGTGTAATAGAAACTAATTTCTTGATCTCTGTCCGTTTTAAACCCATCTCTTGGAAGAATTTGATTACCAAATCAGGATTCTTAGGTGCTTTCACGCTGTTCAACTTGGCAGCTACAGCATTTGCTTCATATCTGGAGAATCCCAGTGATTTGATGAGGTAGTTCGACAAGAGAGGGTTCTGACAGTGAACGGTCGCATTTGTTGAATAGCAAAACTGAGACCATGATCCACTAATGAAAAAAAGCTGCCAAATGCCAATGTACCAAAATTTAAAACATTTAAGAAGCACAGTTTCATTAGACAACATTGCACAAACATTGATAAATGACAATGACAATAATATAATATAAACAAGCTGTTTTAGACCATGAAACAAGGGATAATGTATTCGAACATCACTTTTTACTTGGAGAGAACCAGCATGTATCTCCTTGAACCATATTTACGGGAGATGAAACTTCACAACAAGAAAGGTTTCATGAGCAATAAATAATACGGAATTTATACCAATCAAAAAATAATAATATATATAGTTTATTCAAAGGGAAACTAAAACCATTGGAAAAAAAATTCTGAACACAAAATTGATGAAACATTTAAAATGAAGACGTAAATGTACAAGTTGCATTACAAAGTGATGAAGCATAAGGGATACATGGCAGTTCAAGAACATCGATAGCTGACTCTCAGAAATTAACTTGTGCAAGCTTTTGAGAGTCAATTACGCTGAATTCCTCTCTAGATCGAAAATATTCAAGGGACCTCCCTTTAAAGAATTACAAGAGCCCCCACATGAATTACAGTGTTAAACAACAAAGTATCGTATTACTTACAAAAGATTAACCTCCCTTTCTTTTACTTTTAAACTCTTCTGTTTACTGAAATAAGAAGCATTTAAGTCAACATGTTACAAGGAGTATTTAAATAACAAGCAAATATTACTAAAAACAAATCATTTAAAGTTGTGAAATTACAACGAGTATATGAAGTATTATTCCACAACAGAGATAATCAAAGTCAATTTCAGATAATTTGACTTTCGATTCTCTTATATATTTTTCTTTTACATTTGTAGTCTGTCTAAGAATTTCTAGTGCTATTCTTCTTATAGAAAAAAAGTAATTCAGGAACTATAAATTCTTAGACATGAACAGTAAATGTTAAAATAGTTCTTGATAATAACAAAAGCAATAGAACACACAAAACAAGATGAAAACAGAAAACAAAAAAGGGAGGACAATGGAAGGCACTGGCAGGTTCACTATCCATGTAGTTCAAACGGTGCACAACTAGCCCCTGAGGGTTTCTCTGTTATGGAAAAAGTAAAGTTTAAAATTCTCAATACTTTCAACAGTGTTACTCATCAACTTATTGTTGATATGGTTTCTACTAATATATTCAATTAGAGGACTTTTTCTAATCTAGAGGAAAGTAGTATAACTAACCCAACATAGTTTGCTTTGAATGATTTACTTGAAGTCTGGCAGGCACAAAATGTCAACATGAAGCTGAAGATAAAGTATGTAAATTCATTCCTCTATGCATCATTTGGAAAGTGTGGCTTGAAAGGAATAGAATATGTATTTTAGGGGGGAAAAGCTTATATTTTTTGTCAAATATATATGCATCAGAATTTATTATGTTGGTACAAAATGAATTTTGTAATTAACGGGACAGAGTTTATGGACTTGTTAGACTACTTTATTATGTAGATTTACACAAGTGATACTTTTTGTACTCTTTACGTACCTCCTTGGCACTCTGATATTTATAAAATCACCATACCATTTTTTCTTAAAAAAGAAGTAATAGCAAAGGCCAAGTTGTGAAAGCATTTAAACAAATTATACACCACTTAAATGTCTATGCGTAGAAGTAGCCAAGAAAAGCTGAGTGTTCTAATATATTACAACAATTGAGACAAAGCAATAAAGGGTCCTAGGTTCCACAACAAAGACTCCAGCTTAGAACAGTTGCTCACATTTTAATTTGATAATGACCAAGCGGTGAACCAGGAAGGTTGTGTTCTAACATCATAATGAATGAAAAGGTGAATTCTACAGAGAAGCAACAATGAGGTGTACCACACTATGTGTAGGAAGTCACAAACAAAACATTTAATCACTTTTTCCTTGACTTATTCATACATATAGTACAGAAAGGCAGGGTAAATCCTGTATAAATCTGATTATGTCAACCGTATGACTTCTTTTCTTGTTCACCTCCTTTACACTCAATATTTTCAGCACTCTTTTGACTCAAATTTATACTGAGTTTGATTCTTTTGGTATCATAGGATGAAAACATTTCAAGACTTCTTTTCCTTAAAAACTGAGAATTCCCTTAGGTCAATAGACGCATAGTTCCTCGTAACATCTCAAATTTCTTCAGTGCAGGGTGGTTAGACAACTTTGGAACTTGTTTACCAGCTTCAAGGGCATAAGTTGGACCATGCCAGAAAGGGCAAGTCAGGCTATAGAAAGCTGAAATAATGAAGGTAGTGGCAGTACAGACAAAAACAGATGGAGAATTGTCCCAGTGATTTGGTGGACCATATGGAAGGAGAGAAATTTGAGATGTTATGAGAGCATTAGTAGTCCTTTACATGGGATTAAAATGAACTGCATTATCACTTCTTGCTATTGGTGCAGTTCTGAGTATGTAGATGATCCTATAGCTATTATAGATATTCTAGGTTCTTTGTAAGATGAAGTAGGATCTAGTTTAGATTTGTTGAGTATACTCAACTGTATGGAGCCTCCATGATGTAAATTTGGGATCCCAGTACTGAAGATTTATACACAAAACTACTACCTTTGTCAAAAAAAATAAAAATAGACACATAGTTCCAAACTCCATGGAAAATTGACCCATCCCGCTACCCAACTCAACTAAAATACCAGACTTTGACCACTGCCAAAGCACAGGGGCACATTCATTTTGCTCTAGCTTTAACCACATTCACCACTAAATACTTGTCAAAGAAAATCTAACCTAGGCATCACATTAGAATATAAAGATAACACCTTTCACAAGTCAAATCTTGATATCAGGGTTACCGCAGCAAAAAAGTATACTGAGTTTGATTATTTTGGTGTCATAGGATGAAAACTGAGAATTCCCACTCCGGTGGAAAATAGGTCTATCCCTCTACCTTTCTCGACTTAAATACCAGACTTTGACCACTGCCAAGGGGGGACATTTGAGGGCATTTCACTCTAGTTTTAACCACATTTTCTATCACAAATAAATACTTGTCTAAGAAAATCTAATTTAAGCATCACATTAGAATCTAAAGATTACACCTTTCACAAGTCAAATCTTGCTTTCAGGGTTACTTTACTGGGAAAAGCAGCAAAAGTTACATATAAATGAATTTCTTGATACCAAAATAAGAATTTTTCAAAGATTTCAAAGTGAGGTTACCTTGGTAGCAGTAGAAATTGCTTCATCATCTTTAGAAAATCCAACTGAACCAAAGAGAAAGTTTTCAGATAAATGAGGCCCAGAAACAGCTACTGGTAACAGAGAAGGTAAGCCACAGCTGCCAGTATGTCGAAACCTAGAGATTCGAGAAAGCATGGTTTTCAGAAGAAGAACCGAAGCTTGAAATTGAAAAGGGTTAAACCGGCAAAACGTTAAAGCGCCATTGCCTACTTTTATTTTGTCATATGGAAAAGGGGGAGTTAAGCCCAAAATATCCCTCATTTTGGATTAAGATTCAAAACCATCTTTGAGTTTTCATATGGAGTATTAATAGTCCTCGTGTTTGTAATATTGATGCACTTTTATTCTTCCCCTAAACTTTTGTCTATTTTTTAACATCAATTTTGTCCACAATTTTATAAGGAATGTCCAATCTTTTTATATATTTTAGTAGAAATAATAACTCTATGTGAGAGAAGTTGAGAAGAAGAACACCTTATTCTGTTTAGTAGAAATATTACTGTAGCTAAACGAAAAACATCTTGACATATGACGTTGCAAGAAAAGAAAAATGTGTATTATTGCATGTGAAATCATCGTGATGAACCTCTCGACTTTACCTGCAATACGATTTCTACCAAACAAAACAATGTGTTTTCTTCTCACATTCTCTCACATGGAGTTATTATTTCTACTAAATATATAAAATGACTATTGAACATTTTATACATAAATTATGGATAAAAATAATGTTAAAAAATAGATAAAATTTAAGAGGAGGACCAAATGTGCACCAATATTGCAAACATGAGGGACTATTAATGCTCCAAGTGAAAACTCAAGGATGACTTTAAGTCTTAACCCAGAGATGAGGGACTATTTTGGGCCTTTTCTCAAAAAAGGGACAAATATATTTTTTTAACTATGTGAGACCCGTTTGGTAGGCGGTATTAGATAGAATAATTCATGGATTAAAATTTAGTCCATCAAATGCATTGTTTGGTTACTTCATTTAATTTAATCTATGGATTGCTTATCCACCATATGTGGTCTTATCTTATCCCTAGAAAATGGAGGGATAACTAATCCAAGATTTGTCATACCTTGGATAAGACCCCTGAATGACTAAACTAACCCCTTATTCCTTTTTCTATTTTTTTTTTTGTAATTTAATTTCCTTTTTATTTATATTGGAATGGTTATAAATGTTCTTTTTTAATTCTCCAAATCCGTTTAGTGTAATTTAATGAGTTCACTAATATTTTTTTCTTAATTTTTTTTTTATTCAAGATAGTTTGTCGATTACCCACTTGAACTATTAAAAAAATAAGCTTTTGGTATTGAACAATTTAAGTAGTCTTAAATCTATGTTAAGTTTAAGATATACTTGACCAACAAAAAATTAGAAATACACCATGCCATCAATGATTTTCTTAGTGATACATCACACCTTAAAATTAATAACAATTATATATATAGTTGATTTAACTAATTAAATGGAATAGAAATTCCTACAAAAAAAAATTGTCCGGTCCGATAATTATCTACCTTGATCCAATTACATGAAATAAACACTCATAATAACACAAGGATATAATAGAAAAGAATTTTTTTGTAAAGTTTTAAATCAAAAACAAAATTAAGTGAAAAGTAGTGAACCAAACACTAGACAAAAAATAATCTCTGCACTACTAATTCTTGCATTACTAATCTTTGTGTTACTAATTCCTGCATTACTAATCTTTGTGTTACTAATTCCTGCATTACTAATTCCTGCATTATCAATGTTTGTACCAAATGACTAAACTTCAATATACTTCCACCTAAATGTTTGTAGCACGTCATGTAGAACCCGTATGTCATTTATTCAACTTTATATAAGTTGAATATACCTTTAAGCAGGATGTGAATTGCCAGCAGTAGGACTAGGGTTGAGGAAACTTCGATATGGTAATTTTGGTATTTGGTCTTTAAACCTATTATATCACTATCATATCAATTTAAATTGATATGCTTCAGTATTTTTTTGAAGTTCGATTTCAGTATTTTGGGGTATGGTAAATCGGTAACTATAGTTTATTCAACTTCGACTAATGTATATTCGTTTAATAAAGTATTATGACTTTGACAATTCAAAAAAAGTCTCAATTGTATCATACTAACACATTACACGTGTAAAAATATATATTAAAAAAAATACAAACAACTCTTTTTGTTAATCAATTACATTTCAATCAAAATAGAGTAGTCAATTTCAGTCTTGTATACTCTTTATATTATTAAATACTAACAAATATGTAACCTCGTATATTAGATCAAAGCTGAACTGCCTGACTTGTATGATTTGTACATCAAAAGGATAGGAAAATAGATGCTTTTCAATT
>JAJOOS010002916.1:0-30430 GCA_029582725.1 Solanum chiquidenum | reverse complement strand
GCAGATGAGCGAATATTCGTTTGGATTAACTGCACGTGAAGGTAATGATTGTCTAAAAACTCAATGAAGTGTCATTTAAACTTGGAGTCTGTAACTTAGTGAATTATCAGGTCCTATCTGGAAAAATGAGGACAACAACCTATCTTGATTCTGAGCAAGGATTGGTATGTTTATTTTGATAAAAGGTAACATTGATTTTGAGTCTTTGACCATGCTTTGCCTGGTCATGCCAAAATTTGGTTACCAATTACTACACAACTATGCTGACCAAATTCAAAAGGATCTGCAACATATATTATTAAGCTTCAAGATCATTTACCAGGTAAGTTACGATCTTTGTTTAGATTTTTCATCACACAAACAGTCTATGGAACTTGATAAAATTGCCATTTACCAGAAATTCCATTGCACTAAATCGCAACATTCATTGAAGTCAAACCTAATTCTGATTCACAAGCAGCCAACATCTGTCACATTTCTTGCGGTAACACTCTCTAATACTTGTCTCTGTCATATTATACGCTCAAAAAGTTAAGTACATGTAAGCCATTTGCAAATCAGCCTAAGAAGGAAGGTATTGGTAGTACTGATTGTAGCTGTTAATACAGGATTAGTTGCTCACCTACCTTTTACTACACTTTATAGCTTATTCTCTTCAACATTCATATTCCTCCCTCTGAAGGATGTATGTCTGTCTAAATGTGGAAAACAAAGCATGAAAAGCACTTCTTCTTAGACTAGTTATTTTATTCTGAGGTATGAATAGCACAGTTCTGTGCTCCATCTTGTTGAAAACAAGAAGGATTTTTGAGGGTTTAAGGCTTTCACGTGTCATTGTCTCTTAAGGTCCATTTTATGTTTTAATTGGGTTGATTATAGCAAGTGAATCATGAATTGTAACTTATAAGGGAAGAGCTTTCTTGTTATAATACCATCAATAACAAGACAATGCGAGAGGTTCTCTCTTTTTGAATTTCAAGCTTCCGAGTTCATTTGGAAAACTATTCATGACGTCATTCACGTTTTAGGAAATATACTCCACTAGCTAACAAGATTCTCTTGTACGTTTTTCATAAAGAAAATGAATGTTTTCTTGATAATACTGGTTCCCTGTATTTTGGGCGTTAATCTAACTGATGTGGATCTGTTAGAATTTATTCAACAGGTTAGTCCATAGACACTAACTAGCTCTCATATTTCACTCCTTCATTTAACTCTAAATCTTTCTCATGTGGAATATTTGCTTAAATGACATGTCATGTTGTCTGAATAATGTATTTACAACCCACAGCTTGCTGATGCAGATGGATCATCAATAGTACCCCCATCAGTGAATCGGGTTCTGAATAACAAGGCTTGCAGGAGTAAGTTAATTTTTGAATTATCTCTCTTGCAGGAGTAGAACCAAAAGTGATTTAAGATATTTTTCTTTATTCCCTATGTCTTTGTTTTCATTTGTGTTAGAACAATAACACTCCAATATGGATAGACTGGAACAGATACAGAGGAACAAGGATCAATATAGCAGGCCAACTAATTTTGATTTTTTGGGGTGAAACATATTTGATGTTGCCATTTGTTGCCTTGAGAATGTTCTCTCATTGTTGAGGAAGTTGAAGCAAACTTCATTGAGTGGAAAATTGCATTTCAGGTGTTGGAACTGCATTTGATGGTATGTTTAATTAAGAGAGAATTCCATATTATTACCGTCCGTCCCTCTTGTCAACTTGGGTGCTCTGGTTGAGCAGATTGCTAAGTTAGGTTCCTCTGAGGCATGGCATGGATTACATTGGCTTGAAATCAACCCAGAACGTCCAACAAAGCGACTTACATCAGCCGTATCCAACTGTCAAAAAGCTATTATTTCGAGCTGAAGATATCAGGTTTGCGATCCTCACCATCTATTTCAAATTGTCCTCTAATTCTCTTTCAATTTGACCTGTTATATTACTAAAAATATAATTAAAGTTGCAAAAACGTGTTTCCCTGCTGACGATCAAGCTTTATTTAATTCCTTTTTAGGTAAAATACAATGGCTTAATAAAAAGTTGTCCATGTTACCATGCATTATATTATAAAATTGATAACAGAAGAACACCTTGTTTTTTATTCAACGAAACAAAGAAAACTAGCTTACAGTTTTCTTTGCTCATGCCTGGATCATTATATTGACTACTCCAATCATACGGTGCTTTCATAGGTTAGTTTCGTTTCAATTTATATAACAATATTTTATTAGTGTTAAAATAATTAAGTGCGATAAAGTCATTATTATAAAACTAACAAATAAAAAATAATATATCTGTTTGAAGAGATCCAGCCAATCATTTTATTGACTGGTTCACCTGATGGACGGTTGATATAACCCCCTTAAGACTTTTTTTTTTCCACCCGATATTCAAATTTCATACTAGAGTTCTGACTAAATTTGGATCACACACTGCAAAGCTCAGGGATGACGCTCCTAATATAATTTTCTCCGAAAACTCTGATTAAGGATGAAGCAGTATCTTTTTTTTTGTCCTTAATAATATATAAATTAGCAACTAGATTTTCAGTCTGGTGCGTACCAAGTCAAAGTCAGCAAGAAGAATAAGAATCGAAAGAATTATTAGATGGCTACTAATAGTTATTGATATTTGACTACATATTTAATTTAAAAGCTCTTTTTTAAAATTAAATAGTTCCCTTTTTCGCATTTATTGAAAGTTATAAAATTAACCCACAAGTTCATTTTAGAACTCATATTATACGCTACGTGCAACTTAGACAACTTCTCTCGGTCCAATCAAAATCCTAAACCCCTAAATCAATTTTCCGACGATCTCAAAGGAAAATTGGAGAATTCGTTGAAGTTACATGGGTAAATGAAAATAAAATAAAATAAATTGTATTGGGCTAACTGAAGTTAGCATACATATGCACCAAACTAAAGGTCCACATCAACTGGGCTCACCCAATTGTTGGTAAAAAAAAAATTAAGAAAAAATAAGGGAAAGTTCCTTTTTTTGTTGATATCTTTTTTTTCGTGTTTATGGAAAGCAATAAAATTAAGGGCAAAGCACATAAATCTCACTAGTTTGTGTCTTAATTACTAAGATTCTCAATAGTTTCAAATATTACTTCCTCTACCATATTTCATGCTTAGGATACATGAGTCTGAATCTATGAGATACATGTATATGCCGAATTTTAAAATTGAGATACAAAATTTATTTATTTAAATTAATTGGTTGTAACTGATTTCCTTAATTAGAGGAGTAATTGAGGATTTTCAAATTACATAGATAATTAATTTCATTTTATTATTCTTTGAAATAGTAAATTCATTAATATTATTAATATACGATAAAAACATGTATATCTTGGTAATGTAATTTGATTAATTTCAAATGATTACTCTTAAAATAATAAATTCATTAATTTGATGTATTTATTATCAATATGTGATGTATCCAACAAATTAAACACTTAGATACATGAATGTCATACAAGTACACTCATATGTATCATAGAAGTATCTAACATTAATTTCATGTATTTGTTATACGTATCTAGTATTAATTTTATGTATCTATTTATATATATATCTAATATTAATTTTATGTATCTTTTATATGTATCCAGTATTAATTTGATGTATCAAGTATCAATTGCATATGTTATATCCAAAAACATGTATATCGAATACATAGTAAGCATATACATCTAATTATGTATATCTAAATATGAAATATACAAAAAGAAGAAGCATATACATCTAATTATGTGCATCTAAATTTCATACGTTATATCCAAAAATATGTATCTCGAATACATAATAAGCATATACATTTAATTATGTGTATCTAAATATGAAATGTAGCTGAAACACATGAATTTAGGAATAAATCACGACTATAGAGTATCTATCGTATCATTAATATCATCGTGTTGTTAAAAATCATGTATCCGAAATTTAATGGTGGATATTGTTCAGATACCCCATTACTAAAAATACAACTCAGATCTTAATTAAGATTACTACTTATTGGATACACATGTTTCAAGGGATATATCAAACTAATATTCGTACTACCACATCCATGTCACGGTAACCAAAGAAAGCCTTAGAAGAACACCATCAAACAAAAACTCTCTACAATACTCCCTTTGATCCTTTTGCGTTGTGGCATAACATAATCAAAACTAAGATCCATTTCTTTTGGAGACAAATAATCAAGACCCACTCTGAATTGAAAGTTTTCTCTGTTGCAGTTACTTTGATTTGTTCTCTTTATAAATGAACAATAAATAATAATATTTGAGTTCAGGAGAATTTATCGGCCATGGTGATGATATCTTGAGAAGAATAGAGTAGATTAGTTATTATTGGAATGAAATTGTACGATGAAATTCTTGAATAAAAAAGGTGACATAATTGAGTGATAAATATGGGAGGGGAGAATTAAGAGATAGTGGTTGATTTGGAGTGAAAGAGTTAATTAAACAGATAATTAATAAATACTAATTTTAAGGGATGTGGGTATCTAATTGTATCTTCAAATAATATATTAATATATGGTATAAAATACTAAAAGTGGTAATATATGTAATTGTTTGAAAGTAAAGATAATATTAGTATATACAATAGTGATGTATGTCTAATAAGGTTGTTTATCCTAAAATGAACCCACAAGCTCATTTTGGAACTGAAAAAAAATCTTTTTGCCAGAAATTTGGCCAAAATGATATTTTATCTTTTTAAATATTTTTATCCTTTTAACTTTAATAATTTTTAACTAAAAAATGAAAAAAATCAGTTTATTTTAAAATAAAAAAGATATTATAGTTTTTTAAAATTTCTGGCCAAATTCTGACCAAATTTTCTGGTCATTTAGCATTACCCTTTAAAACTTATATTATACGTAGCGCGCAACTTAGACAACTTCTCTGGATCCGATCAAAATCCTAAACCCCAAATGAATTTTTCGATGATCTCAAAGGAAAAATGAAGAACTTGTAGAAGTTACATGGATATTTGTAGAAAATAAAATAAAAATAAATTGGGTTGGGACTTGGGGTAAGTGAAGTTAGAAGCATACATATGTATGAAATAAAGGCCCACATCAATCGTTGGTGAGAAAAATAAGAAAATACGAAAAAAATAAAAGTTTATTTTTTCCATATTAATTTTATATTTTCCGCGTTTATTAAAAGCTTTAAAATCACAAGCTCATTGCGCAACTTAAACATCTGCTCTCTGTCCGATCAAAATTCTAAATCCCAAATCAATTTTCTGGTAATCTCGAAGGGAAATATGAGAACTCGCTGAAGTTACACATGTATTTGTAAAAAAAGGAAAAGAATATAAATAAGGTTGGGCTAAGTGAAGTTATTTACTTAAGTTTATTATTTAATTTTCTTTTAGTTGAACATGCATACCAACATGTTGGGTAATTAATGATCTATTTATTAACTCAGATTGATCGAGTCCATCTTATTTCAAATCATGTATTTGTCACCTCTAATTTCACGACCAAATTCATAAGATATGGTCTCCGTCTTAATTTTAGGCATGCGTCTATTATGAATTAACGTTTCATAATCTTCTGTCTTGTATTTGATGTTTTCAAAAAAAAAAAATTAACTTACTTTATTGACCAATTCTTTCAATTTGTGTCAAAAACAAAAGAACAAAACATGAAATACAAGAGGAACATTTATAGTTTTAATTTGACCTGTTAATTCATTCACATTACTAAAATATGTATTGTGCAAAGTTGCAAAAACGTGTTTCCGTCATGACGATCGAGCTTTACTTTAATTCCTTTTTAGGTAAAATACAATCACTTAATAATAAGTTGTCGATGTTACCATGCATTATATTATAAAATAGATAATATTATAACAAAACTTGTACTTAATTTAATGAAACGAAGTAAACTATCTTCCGTATTACTATAATAAATCATTATATTGACTACTCCAAATATGTACCGTGATTTTATATATTCGATCCATTTCAATTTATATAACAATATTTGGTTAGTGTTCAAATTAAGAACGATAAAGTCATTATTATAAAACGAACTAATTACCACATAAAATATATCGTTGAAGATATCCAGCCAACCATCTTAAAACTTCTTTTTGTCTCGTGTAAACATAAAATTTTAACTATAATCTTAATTTGTTTTCTTACAATTGTTTTTTTTAAATCTTTTTTTCCATTATAATAATAAATAAATTAGCAACTAGATTCAGTCTGGTGAGGTGAGTACCAAGTCAAAGTCAGCAAGAAGAATAAGAATCAAAAGAATTATTAGATGACTACTAATAATATATATAAAAAAACAATAAACTATATTTGACTATATATTTAATTAAAAAGCCCTTTCATAAATTAGGCCATTCCTAAATAAAAAGGCAAATAATTGTTCATATTTCTTTATTCTTTACTTCATCAAATTCAAACCTCCACTTTTGGTGAAAAGGCAACATTAATTGTCAACATATATACTATATAGGTTTTTTTGTTTTTTCATTCGAGTTTGGAGCTTGCATTGGATTTCCGACTAAATTTAGATCATACACTACAAAAGTTATTGTGGGGTGCGCTTTCAACATAATTTTCTCCATATCAAAGACTCAAATTTGAGATCTCCTGTTAAAGATGAAACAGTTCCACCACTGCACCACAATCTATGTCGGTAACATATACTATATAATTAAAACAATATATAGTCAATCTTATTGTCCTAAAGTAAAATAGCCAAAAACATATAAAATTATCTTTTGCTTGATATCTATTTACGTTTAACTTTGGTGCACTAACAATATTTTAAAAATAATATCATATAATTAAAGGTAAGAAAGAGAGCATCGAGCTCAACTTTTGGTGTCACCAGACAATCCTTTTTCATTTAGGAGAATAAATATTTAAAAATATACTATCAAAAAAAAAAAAATTAGCGATGAACAACTTCTATTACTTAATTGCGAAAATTAGTAGTAGTTAATATACATAACAAGGATTAATAAAAAAATTCTTGTTAGCTACAAATTATTTATAAAAATAAAAAATAAAAGACTAGACGATAGTTTGGGTAAGAGCTTATCCATTTAAAGTTATAAATATGGTGGCTTTTTACATAAAAATACAAAAAAATATAGTTTTCCATGTTACAAGTTGGCCATGCCAATTATTATTTTTTATTTGGCCAACATATAAGACTTGTAAATAGGACTCACTTTTATTTTCCTTTTTCCATATTAATATAGCTTGATAAAGTATGTCAGCTCCCATGTGAAACTATATCCATTTAATTTTCACACGTTTTCATCACCACAAAAATTGACTTCTAAAAATAGAATGAAATATCATCTTACAAAATTGCACTATCCCCAATATGTTATAACCTGTTTTTCAATTTTGAAATAAAATAAAATAAATATTTTATTAAATAACATAATAATTTTTATAAATAAACGAGTATTGGTTACGTATTAAATTCTCCGTTGATGTCATTCTTAGGCAGTAAATTAGAAATCGCCAAGTGGATTATTCTTTTTCAACTAAACATTCACATTCACGAGACAAATTGTTGAGATCTTCGCTTCCTGTAATAAACTAAAATTAATGCAAGTCAAGTCAACTACCAAGTAGTAGTAAATGCTCTCACATTCTCCTCTTTGCTTATGAGTTACTCCTACTTTCGTCCAATAATAGTTATTTATTATATTATTTTAAGATGTCTAATAATGTCTGTTTATTTTATAAAATTAATGTATAATTTTCTACCTAATTTCTAATTTATCCTTATTATTAATTATAGTCATTTATTTATTATATTTTCCAAAATATTATATTTATTATATTCAAAACATATTTCACAAAGACTTGCCAGGATAAGAAAGGGGAACAAACACACTTGGAGAGCGTAGTACAACGGAGAGTTGTATGCGTTCGATAAGGATGAATTGCTCCCTTAAGAAATGTGCAAAATCAATAGTGGACAAGTATTGTTGAGCAGATGGAGTATTTAATTTCATGTTAATTTATGACTAATTAGACCCCTCAACGACAGAGACATATATAGAATTTCAAAATGATAGGTACACTAATATAAAAAGGTCGATCTAAAATATAAATTTGACTGATATAAATTTGAGGTCAATTGAACATATTGACCGTATAGTAAATTATTCACTACTATTGATCTTAATATACACAATTAGTTTAATTATATATAAAAAAAAAAGCAATTTTGAAATTGACAGACTTGAAAATTTTGAAAGATTAAAAATAAAAATAATAAACAAAATGCAAAAAGTGCTACCAATAACTATTTAGAAAAGTGTTACCTAATTTTAGAAAAGATTTAGTCGGGCTTCAATGTGGGTATCAGACACCGAGTGAGAAATAATTTTTTATTTTTTTATTTTTTAGAAATAAAAACTCTTATTTCAGTACCAACAAGCGTTGTGGTGAAGTGATAAGTATTCATTCATCCTTAACCAAGAGGTCTCGAGTTCGAGTCCCCTTGGGTACAGAGTCACCTTTGTTAGGGTACGCTTTACCCTCATGTGGAATTTTTTGATGCAAATCTGAATTTAGTCGGGCTCCAAAGTAGATATCGGACATCGGGTGAAAATTGAGAAACCAAAAAAAATAAAATTAGAAAAAAACAAAAACTCAATAAAAAATGACATCAATACATACTTAGTGTAACGAAAATGACATAGATAAACCTTTTATCAAAGTTTCATATATATATATATATATATATATATATATATTTGAGTGAGCTTATCCATTTTAGTAAAGTAATATTTAGAAGACACGCTAAAATCCGATGTCTCTCATTAAGTTTTAGCGTTACAAAAATTAATAAAAGATAAAGACTTGTTCTATTGTGAATTGTTCCCTCAACGACGTGAGAAATTATACCAACTTGTCTATACATAATATCTGTGAAATTATACCTACCAAGTCTGGTCCTAACTACTAGCAATTCTATAAACTTCCCTTTCACCACTATAATTGTTTATGTACTACTTGTTACAACTCTGTTTTCTTGAAAACTCTATCTATAAATGTATGTCTTTTTGGCATTTTCTTGATTCTTGATTGTCTTTTGAGGGTTTTAACAAGAACCCATTTGTTTTCTTGAAATTCTTGATACATCTGAAGCTGAAATTCTGTGTTTCAAGATAAGTTGAAATTTTGTTGTGTTGAGGGTTAGTAATGGCAGGTGGGGGTGATGGTACATCAAGGCAACTTGATCAAACACCAACTTGGGCTGTGGCTGGTGTTTGTGCAGTTATTATCCTCATTTCTATTGCCTTAGAGAAGATATTACACAAACTTGGAACGGTATGGTGACTTAAAAACTTAGTCTTTCTTTGTTTCTTTAATAACCCTGTTCGTTGACCTTCTTGTTTTGCTTTTAGGAAGAATAATTCTTGAATTTTGTTGTTGATGTTTCTTGAAAATAACCCTTAATTGTTCTTGTACTTTATTGACAAGTCTTAGCCAAGAGCTTTTATTAAAGTGGGACCTGTAGTTGCTCTCTTTCTTGTTTCCTAGTTTTGGAAATCAAGGGTTTTGAGTTGCAGCTATGTTGATAATTGACTTCTTATTTTGTAACCTAAAGGAACATCATTTGTCTGTGGAAGTCTTGCCTTGCCAAATTGAAAGTGATATCAAGTTTTTTTTTTTCCAACTATAAACTCTAGAGCCTACAAACTGTTCTTGATTGCTCAGATGCTTGTTGCCAAATATTGCGTCCTCTATATAATGATGGTGGCTGAGCCTACTTGCGCGCATCTTGATAATTACACTGTCTGTCGGCTATAAGGAATATGCACAATGGAAAAAAAAAAGCGTGAGAATTGTGGGAGTATATGTACATGAGTTCTCGGTAATCATAGTTTTACAATGGATATTCGCGTTGAGCTCGTGTTTGTTTATGAGTTAGCCATTAGTGAATCCCTAATTTGTCATAAAAGGTATATGATCGAACAACGGAGTGAGTGGATTCAAATGAAGCGGCATTGATATTGAGGATTCATATAGCTAAACCAGTCTAGAGGGTCGGTAGTTATTGTGTTTCTGTTGTTTGATCTGCTGGTGTAATATTAGCTCTCAAATCTATTGCTTTTAAGAAAGCTTTAGTCTTTATATGTATGTATCCGAGATAATTTGCTTTAGTACTATTGCTTCCTCTGTTGTATATCCAGAAAGAAGGAAGTACCGTTTTCTCACTTGGTTGGTTTATTTGTGCACCTTTGAGTTGTTTTACACATATTGGTTCCTTAGACAACATAACTTCTGATTGTTGTAATTGGATGTTGTTGCATTTATCTTAAAATGAAAAACGATAAAGGTCTCTTTCTGCATCTTATTTAATTTTGGCCAATAAAACCAGGGACAAGAGTGAAAAATAGTTCAATGTTTGTGTTATGCCTTGTGAACTTATTCCTTTTTACTGCAGAAAATATCAATAGCATCTACTTCGGATTCATTTTTCGTCCTTTCATTTAATTGTAATAACTTGCTCCTTTTTTGGCTTTTGGTCAGCATTTTATAACCAAGTTTGCTCTGATATTACACTGATATTGAAGTTTGTTGTCTGAAATTTTTTAGATTTCACAACTTATTTTGATTGCATGAGCTGATATAGTATCTCATCTCATTTGTTGGTTCCTTGAATGACTACTTCTATAGAAAATATGAATAATTGACACAATGAAATCTTTGCTCAGTGGTTGACTGACAGGCATAAAAAAGCTCTCTTTGAGGCCTTGGAGAAGGTTAAGGCCGGTAAGATTTCGTTTTTCTCCTCTTGTTATCATTTTTTTTAGAGTCGACTTGTTTCCATTTTGATTGAATCCTCTAATTATTGCAGAGTTGATGATTCTCGGTTTCATCTCGTTAACCCTTGTATTTAGTCAATATTACATTGCTGGAATTTGTATCCCCCCAAGTGTTGCTGATACAATGCTGCCATGCCCTGCGAAGAACAAAGATGCTGCAAAGGAGGAACACCGTAGGAAGCTTTTATGGTATGAGCGTAGAATTTTGGCAGGTGCAGAGCCTAAATGCAAAGAGGTAATGTGTACATGACCCTTAACAATATGGGTCAAACTTCACTGATGTATTTAGTTGTATTAATGAGTGCTGATAGCAAAAATGGCTCTAGGAGAGTTGTGCTTTTGGTAATTTACCAATCCTATCTTGAATTAGCTATGGTGACAAGACTAAATGTTTTTTCGCTTCTATCAATTGACCTAGACAATGAGATATTTTGAGCAAACCTACTAAAAGTTCTTGCAAACTGGCGTGGGATTTTTGACTCTTCAATTCAAATAAATGGACATTTCAAATAACACGGTGTCATCACAAAAAAGAACTGCAAAAGAAATTTTACACAAAGCACCTTCATTCTGTTAGGTGTATGCCTAGTGATGGACTCATGTAGCCTAATTGAGGATTAGGAAACACTAGCTTTTTACCATCACTGTTTTATTCTTAGGTTGTCCTGTCTGACTTAGGAAGAAGGAATTGAGCTAACTAGCTGATATATGTAAGATCCATCCAAAATGATTGTTCTGCTCTGTCTCCTGTAATGAAGTAGCATGTCAACACCTCCCTAGGTTATCGGGAGAGGGAATCTGTGAGACCATTAATCAAATGGGAGTTTTAAAATGTCTTGTGTTCCAGAAATAACCTAAATGGTCCATTCAATTATTGAATTATCATCACTTCAATGATGAAATGCTTGGGATATTCGTATGAGTATCTATATCTTGCGTATAGATAAGCTCAGGAGAGTTTGTTCGGGAAGAAACTTAGAATTATGTTCATCCCATCAAATTGAACAGGTGTGACTTGCACTGGATAAAATACGAGTGGATGACTAAATCGTGTCTTCATAGCTCAGTTACAGCTTCCACCAAAAAAGCATCATGTATGTTCTTCAAATGTCTTAGACTACGAGCTTCAAAATGTTGTTAGGTCAGCTTAGGTTTTGGGTAAATTTTTCATGTAAAATTAATATTTGAAGGTAAAGTTGTTGTTCTACCAGATGCAGCATCCTTGTATTCCATTAGCACTGTGTTCCGGCCCATCTTTTTCAGCTATATCTTGGACCTTTTATGTGGTACTTCATATTAGCATTAACAGCATGATTTCCTTTCTTCGTCAAACTAATCTAAAGTATTCCTAACAGGGACGTGTACCTCTCGTTACTGTTGAAGCACTGCATCAAATACACATCCTTATTTTCTTTTTGGCAGTCCTTCATGTGTTATACAGTGCAATTACCATGTGGTTGGGAAGACTTAAGGTAATTCTTAATATACTTCATTTAGTTATTCCTCTACTATGCTTTAGTTTCCATCTATACTGCTTCTTGGGTAATCCGGGGAAGTTGTAGATCCCAATTATTGACTGCATTTTTAGTAGATTTTCAATTAACTGACAAGATCAATCAATTATCATGGTGATGCAATACTCTGGTGGTATTAATGGAAGGATGCAAAAAGCTATATGCTATATGCATTCTGCTTCATATCGTATCGTTTCTCTATCTTACTTGGTTGACACATTCAAACATGTTAGGAAACTAAGTTGCATGACAAACTGGTCTTGGTATGAGAAGAAGTGTTCAACATCAAATTATTTTATGGTAGTTAATTGTTTGGATCATTCAAACTGTTTTCCCCTAAAATCGCTGCTGTTATACTCCTAGCTCTAACTGACCAGCTACCAAGGCTCAAAATTGTTACTAGGACTGACCACTTGTCTAGAGTGATAACTATTTTAGGATGTCTTTATGGTATTAATCCATTTGCTGAATGCCTGAAACTTATTCTTCAGATTCGTGGCTGGAAAGGTTGGGAGCAAGAGACTTCAACCCATAATTACGAGTTTACAAATGGTATACATTTGCTTGCTATAAAGCCAGAACTTTGGACTGTTGCTTGCTCCCTGTGTTTATTTGCTCATTTGGTTTTGACTCTTGTCACTTTGTTTCTAACTTGGGACTTGCAGATCCTTCAAGATTTAGACTTACTCATGAGACATCTTTTGTCCGAGCGCATACTAGCTTCTGGACAAGGATCCCGATCTTCTTTTACATTGTGAGAAATTAATACAATGTGAATTCATAATTTTTTAGCAGAAGGCCAAACTAGTGCTAAGGTGACTGACTGTTGCAAACTTAATTCATGCAGGGATGCTTCTTCAGACAATTTTTCAAGTCTGTCAGTAAGTCAGACTACTTGGCTCTGCGCAATGGTTTCATCAGTGTGAGTTTTCTTTGTGCTTTGTTCTGCCTTGGTAATTCTTTGTTACCCATGAAACTAAAGTTCCTCCTTGTGCAGGTTCATCTGGCTCCTGGAAGTAAATTTAACTTCCAAAAGTATATCAAGAGGTCATTAGAGGATGACTTCAAGGTAGTTGTCGGTGTCAGGTAGCTAGATGTTCTATTTGCTCTCTCAATTTTTTCAGCATATTTATGTGTGTGCATGTGCCTAATTACCATATATCTCCTTGCACTCTGATTGGCTTTTTACTTGTTTTATTTTCGGCAGTCCAGTTTTATGGGCATCATTTGTGCTTTTCTTGCTTCTGAATGTTAACGGTAAGTCATGTTCTGTGGTCTGATCCATTTCTGGAAATCGTTTAGTTCTTCCGTTTTAGTCACTATCTACTACAGTTTTCATATGGTTTGAATTATTTGACCCATTGCAGGGTGGCAAGCATTGTTCTGGGCATCCTTAATTCCTCTGATTGTAAGATTCTTTTCCATTGTTCATCTTCCGGAATTACTTTATGGGGAAGTTCTTATTCATGAAATTTTCTCAGATCATTTTAGCTGTTGGAACAAAGCTCCAGACTGTTTTGACTAGGATGGCCCTTGACATCAAAGAGAGACATGCAGTAGTTCAAGGAATCCCTCTTGTACAAGCTTCAGACAAATATTTTTGGTTTGGTCGACCACGACTGGTTCTTCACCTCATCCATTTTGCCTTGTTTCAGGTTTGCATTTCCAATTTGCAGATTCCAAAATAAAGCATTATTCGTAAACCAGTATTTGGGTTCCACTTTGCAAGTACTATAGTTACCATAAAACAAAATCATCACAAGTGCACGGAGTAGTTTGCTTTTCATAGCTTAATTTCTGTATGTTCCCTTGGCTAAACTTTCTTTTTTGTGCTAATCTAATGCTTATATATCTTTTAACTTTGCAGAATGCGTTCCAGATAACATATTTTCTGTGGATATGGGTAATATTTCTTCTCCCTGTATCATGATCACATTCTGATATTGCTAGATATTCTTTTTCCTTTTGTTTAATGGGCCATAAAACTATGGTAGAAATGAGGATTCTACTTTTTCTGTAGTATGAGTATGGGCTAAAATCTTGCTTCCACGAGGCGTTTGAGCTGGTCATTGCAAAAATTGTTATAGGGTATGTTCCTTGCTACAGAAACTCACTTAAAAATATTCATTATCTTAGTTCCTAAGCTTCACAAATCCAGCTTGCTCTCGTTAAATCAAATTTTTCATTGTATTACAGGGTAGGAGTCTTATTCCTATGCAGTTATATCACTCTTCCACTTTATGCCCTTATAACTCAGGTACTATCATAGACTCGTCTCTCGAACCAATAGCATAATTGTATCTATGTTTTATTTTGTGCCATATTACCTTAGACATTTGCTATTGCTTCGTTGAACGATGTAAGCTCACTACATAAAACTGCTGAAATTTCTAGCCTTTTTAGCATGATCTGTTATTAAGTTAGGTAAAGCATTGGCCTTTCTGCAGATGGGATCCCATATGAAAAAGTCCATCTTTGATGAGCAAACCTCCAAGGCACTAAAGAAGTGGCATATGGCTGTGAAGAAGCGGACAGGAGCAAGGGGAGACAGGTCCCCTACCCGAACACTGGGTAATGCAAGTCCAAGGTCTACAATGAGCTCACCTGTGCACCCATCAGGCCCTGGTCTTCATCGATACAAAACCACTGGTCACTCATCGCGTTTCCAGGGCTACAGCGATCAAGAAGCATCCGACCTTGAAAATGATCCAACAACACCGATGACTCGTGCAGAGATAGCAACTACACATATTGATCATGATGACACAGAAATTCATGTGCATATTCCTCAAAATGGAGAATCTACTCGGAATGAAGATGACTTCTCATTTGTGAAACCTGCTCCTCAAAGGTGAAAAGGAAGTAGGTAGCCAACTATCTTGTTACCTTTTTTTTCTCCTTTTCCTTTTTCCTCAAGTCATATCAATGTGCTTATACTTTTTAGGTATATCATATAAGCAGTTTGGCACATATAGGTGAATTCCTTGTATATTTTTACTGTGTAATTGTTTGCCTTAATAAGATTTTTTTATTGATGGTTACAAAGTTTAGTAAGGTTGAATCTTGAAAAGAATGTTCTAGGTCACAAGCACTACGCGATTCTTGTCATCTTCCTAAACCTTGATCTGTAGAGTTACTCAATACTCGGGTCAAAGCTAGAGGGGCGGAACAGAAAGGTCAAATTTATCTTTTATTGTATATATAGTAGATAAATGACTTTCTGGATGAAAATCTTGGCTCCGTCCACTGGTGGTAGCAGGTACGAGCAAGTTGATCCGAATACTATCCTTATAAAAAAAGTGGAGAAAAAAAAATCTCCTAGGTCACATGCAAAAGTGTCTTTTGCCTTTCCAACAAGGAGCAAAAAAAGCAAGTAAATGAGTTAAATCAATCATTTTCCACTATTCCCCACCTCTAGTTTTTGTTTGTTTTTTTCTCTTTAGCTTAGTAGTGTTGATAACATGACTTGCAAAAAGTATGACAAGCATCTGATCTTTTAGCAATGGTACAGAAGCAAAATCACATGGAGCACTAAATAATTTTATGAATGGGAAAAATGCTCTTAGTGTTTTTTCTTCTAATTATGGAAAGTCTTTTTTTATTCATATGATGTTTTGAGTTTGTTTAAGTTGGAATTGGGAATTGAATCCTCCAATAATTGAATGGACCATTTTTTTTATTCTGTTACCTGCATTGCAGTTCAAGCTAGATATACTTAACTTTTTAGTCTTGTAAAAAAGAATGCCGATTTTCTATAATTAGAAACAAATTTAATTTTAATTAAATTTTTTTACTTTTTAATGAAATGATTTATAGTCAAACAAATGTCTAAAATTTTGTTTTGGATCACAAATTTCAGAAGTCTTTTTTTTTTCTTAAACTTTCTTATGTCAAATCGAATGGTATCACATAAATTGAAACAGAAATATAAAATTAGAATTATGGCAAAACTTTTTTCTTGTTTTTGCTTGATTCCTGACCCAGGATGAAGAACTTTTTTGTTATAAAGAAGAAAGAATATAAAGGTATACATACTGAAAGGGTGAATAATTTTAGGTGAGAGTTATTTTCACTAACTTTTGAGATTGAGTTAATCCTCCCGTCCAATTTTTTAAATTTTGTACTAGAGTTCGACTCATCACTGATTCTCTAACGAGAAAAAAAGCTAATGAGATTCAACAAATAATATATATATATACATAAAAAAAATTTTTATCTATTTGCGCGATATAATTTTTTAGCGACTTTAGACAAGGGTGGCTCCGCCACAGGCCCATTAAACCTCTATAATTATGTTTTTAAGAAAACAAGTGGGGCAGAATGGGTTTGCACAAAAAGAATTGAAGAAAATAAGAAACAATTCACATGTAGTAGGAATGGCCTATGAGCTATACAAACAAAGAAGATGCAACCATTGTTGTCCAGGTTGTCATTCTTTATATAAATATCAAAGAAAAAATCTAAATCTTTTTACGAAAACGGTCAAAAATATTTTTGAACTACCTTTTAATTTAAAAATGCTCTTATCGTTAATAGTTTGATCCAAAAATGTGAAAAATATCATTCTTTAACGTGAACTCAAGTATATATTTTTTTTTAAAACTTTTGAAACAATATTTCTAAATTTAAGAGCTATATAAAAATATTACAAGTCAAATTATTAATAATTCAAAAATTAAGAATATATAGCTCAGAGAAAAAATTACCCTACAAATTATAAAATATTCATATAATATGAAATGGAGAGAGAATCAATCTTATCCACTTTAACAAATATTAAATTGAAGTAATTATCTGTTTGCATTTCTTTCTCACTAACTTTATTTTATTTATTTTTAAAAAGGAAACAAGAAGTGACGTTAGGAATCCTTTAAAACAGACCAGCATATGTTGCAGTAGAATTATTGGAATCCTCCGTCTTAATCAAAGTTTTCGAATTTATGTTATAAAGTTTAAAAAAACAAATCTTATTAAAGTATTGCTTTTAAGATAGATTCTAAAATGCGTTAATTAAATTCAATATAGATATCAAACAATGAACACAAAAAATATATTTTAAAGGCAAAAGAGGAGAATCTTTTTCTTTTTTTAAATTAATTGTTGTTCTCACCCTAGTTTAAGATGAAAAAAAATATGGCTAACATAATCATATATAAGTTGTCGAATCCAGAGGCGTATTTAAGGGGGTCACCGGGTTCACGTGAACCCATGATTTCCTTTCGAGATCATATATAGTAGTGTTATATTTTTAAAAAAATATTGAAATATAAATGTGTGAACCCGCACTTGAAGTATCACATAATGCGATTATGACTGGGTGCACCTCTCTCCGTGAGGTTAGAAATTTGAATTTTATATTTATCTTGTTTTATTTTTCTTTCTAAAATTAGATAACACTTCTCTAAGTGGTAATTGGTAATATATATATATATATATATATTTAAACGATTTTCAGTAGTAAAAACCTAATATCAAATCGATCAAATTTATATCATAGATCAACTTTTTTATAATAATGCACCCATCATCTCAAAATCTTGAATACGCCTCTGGTCGAATCCAACTTTAAATAATTGTAGACGAAACAAAAATCTATAATTAATTATAGGCATAAAGTACGGACATGCCACTTGTTGGATAATAATAGACTTTATAAAATTATGTCACACAAAATAAATGTACAACGAACATGTTGCCCATCTAATCCTCAAAACTTTTTAATGTTACTTTGTCTTTCACAAAAAGTAATATTTCACTTTAGCATCCTTAATCCCCACTCCATAAGTTTACTATTATCGTCAGAGGCGGAGTCAAGTGGAGGTTCAGACAAATTTAATAACTTTTTTCGTAGATTTTATATTTGTATTAGATTTTTTATATATATATAGTATTAATTAATTGTAAATCTCTAATAAAATTGATTACGATTCTAAAGGAAATTTAGAATCTCCAAAATTTTAATCCTGACTCCGCCTCTGATTATAGTTAAAAAGTAGGGGTATAAAGAAAATGATAATTCAAGTTAAATAAATAAATAAAAAAACTTGATTAATTATAATGGGTATTTCTATGTACACAAGTGTAATAGCAATGGTGGTTTTCTAGGGTCGCCCTCAGCTTATTTCATTTTTTGTCTTCCTTCAATACAAACAAATTCAGGTAACTTCACATGTCTTTGTTTCTTATGCTTAATTTATGCCTATTTTAATTATTTTATTAAATATTAATACTCTAAAAGTATTTTTTTTTAAATATTTGGCGAATACATACTATTAATAAATAGACTTTTCAAATAATATTTTTTAGAAAATATAACAATACGTAAAATAAATAGATTGCGATAGTTCGGCAAACAGACAAATCAAGAAAAGAATCACGTACAGATTTGTTGTTGTATCTACTGAAATTTGACTTGTAGTCTAACATATCGAAAAGACGCTAATCAAGATTTAACCCCACATCATTATTCTAAACCGTTAATTATTTTCTTCTTTACCATTTAAACAAAATGAAACGTGTCTGCTTATGACAGCTTTGTACAATATTTAATTAAATTTTGTACTTAAGAAATAAGAATAGTAGGGACCTCTACAATTATATGTACTGTACACCACATGAGTTACCTTCAATACCTTCCGTTCAACGCTCATCGAGTTAGCTAAGCAGATGATCTTTTAAATGGAGGGATAAGATTTAAAGATGATCGCATGAGATTTATCTAATGTAATTTTAAATTTTTGTGTTATTTATAGATAATATTATATTGGAGCGAAATTTATCGAGTGCGGATTACCTTGTGGACCCAAAAAAAAGATTTTATATATATATGTGTGTGTGTCTAGAGAGTTTCAAATATATTTCACATCACTTACCGACATTTCAACCACACCATTGTCCCCTTTCTTCTATATTGTTCAATTTGATTTTTAATTATGACTCGTCCTGCTAGATTTCTGCTTAGCACCAGTTCTTCTTCAACGCCGGCGGCGGAGCCACCGTCGACGGTGACAGTGGAGTCTGATTTCGTTGTAATACTAGCTGCGTTGCTCTGTGCGCTGATTTGTGTAGTTGGTCTCATCGCCGTCGCGAGATGTGCGTGGCTCCGGCGAGGAATCGGCGCCGGCGGAAGCGGTGGTAGTCAACCGTCGGCGAATAAAGGATTGAAGAAGAAAGTGTTGCAATCGTTGCCTAAATTCACCTACGATCCAAGCAGTACGGCGAATGGTGCGACGTTTACGGCGGAGTGTGCGATTTGTCTAGCGGAGTACGCCGTCGGAGATGAGATCCGTGTGCTGCCGCAGTGTGGACATAGTTTCCATCTTCAGTGTATTGATACTTGGCTGGGTTCACACTCTTCATGTCCTTCTTGTCGTCAAATTCTCGTCGCTGCTCGGTGCCGGAAGTGCGGTGAGTTCCCGGCAGTTTCCTGTAAATCCGACGGAGCTACGGTTACAACTCCGGCCGAGTCTCGTTCATGTGGTACATCTATTAGCTCAAATAATTTCTTGGTCTAAAGTAACAAAAAAAAAAAGGAAATTAGCTTTTAAGTTAGGCGTTTAATTTATATACGTTGACAGTGTAAACATCGATAAATGTAATTTACACTATCAGTGCTGTTTTACCTGTGGTAACATATCAGTTACTGTGTTGATGCAGGTTAGGTGTACTCATCTAGGGAAGTTACATCTTTGAAATGATCTGTGTAAATTTTCTTTTAATATAGTGAAAGATAATCTGATGTACTAAGCTTAGTCAGACCTCAACGGTCAATTATACGTAGCCTTAACAACAACTTAAGCAATTACGTTGAAGTTTCATTCCAGAACTCACAAAGTAGTAAAATACGAAATATTTTTTTCGTTTCAATTTGTTTGGTTACGACTTTGTCAAGTAGCTAACTATAGAGGAAGAGAACAAAAATGAAGCAACGTGGTTGTGATGTGAATGAGTAGAAGATAACAAATGTAAAATGATAGGCTTTGTTGGCTTCTTTCTTGTTGGGGAGAAGGCCAATTAGTAATGTAACTCTGAAATTTGGTATGCCAAATTGATAAGTAGTCTAGATTGGAGAGCATTCTTAAATTTTTGTCTACTAGTCAAGTAGTCATTATATGTCTGAATTTACCATCAAAATTAAGAAATTTACCTTCGAAATTTGAACGATGTTATATAAAAAAAATTTAAAAAGATAAAATAGTAGACTTCAAAAGCATAGTATTAGTTAATTAGACAACCATATATTATCCGGATGTTGCACTTGGGTCCCAGACAGGAAAACAAGTCATTTTTTCTTTACTTTGACTGAGCATTGAATTTAAGAAGAAAAAAAAATCATAAATAATGTAAAAACACTTTGACTTGAAGTCTCGAATTAGCTATACAGTATAAAAAATCATAAATAATGTAAAATTATCTATAAGCATACTATATAATAGTAATAAAAAAAAAGTTATACTAAATAAGATTACACTCATTCTATGTCAAAATCATATATTGACTCAAAGATCTTGAATTTGGATTTGGATTTGCATATGATATCATCCATGCAACAATACCTTGAAAGCAATTTCCAATTTCCTCATCAAAAGGAGGAACATCTCCAAAAGAGAAAAGTAATAATAAATACTAATAAATAAAGCTTAGATAGATACGAAGAGTGGACACAAATGAACATTTCTTTATTGTACTCAACTTGTGATTCTATAGCCACAAAAACACTTGAAGAAAAAAACTAAAGATCTCTTTCACAAAAACAATATTATAAAAGAAATTAATATGTGATGGAAAAGGGGAGATGAATATTAACCTAAGTGCCTTTTAAGAATATATTTTTACTTAAATTAGTAGTTTTGGCCTACAAATATATATGCTAAGTACCTTTGACTAATAACTACCATTCTTTTCTTAGAAAGGTTTGGCTAATGTTGGCCGGAAATAAAAGCATCGCCACTTAATAGGTATTATAAATATAATGTGCCACGATATTCAAATTAATGCCTAGCTACAATTTGACCACGTGTCAAGTCGATCAATCAAAATAGATTGAGTTAATAAATGAGCACTAAGCAGCTTATATTGATTCATTAAGAATAAGTTATATGGATTAAAATAGGGATAAGAGTTTGAAAAATATCTCAACTTTGGTCGAATTTGTTGTTGCGATACTAAACTTTCATGAGAACCTATTACCTCCCTAGACTATTTAATAGTGTATTTTTTACCCCCTAAACTATTTAATAGTGTATTTTAAAGGTATATATGTGCCCACGTGGACACATTACTATTTATAATTTTGCATTATTTTTTATGTCCACGTGGGCAAATATATATATTTAAAATACGGTATTAAATAGTCTAGGGAGGTAATAGGTCCTCATGAAAGTTTAGTATCGCAACAACAAATTCGACCAAAGTTGGGGTATTTTTTAAACCCTTATCCCATTAAAATATGTTGAGCTAAATTGTGATTTGTAACTCAATTCGTTAAATTCTTACTAAGTTTCAATTATTTTTGTTGTTCTTTTATAATATGTAACATATCAAATAAAATATTTTGACAAAATTTCTCATGGGTCAGTTTGAACTGCATAGCAACCTAATTTTTGATGATCTAGTTGTGCTAACAAACGAGTGTATTATTAACTCAATCAAATTTAGAACATATTATATTTTCATGAGCTAACTTTACCGTTTCTATTAAAATAAAATAGTATCAAAACATTGAACTTTTAGAGTGTGTTTGGACATAATTGTGTAATTATTACTATTAATGCTTTCAAATGTCCTCCTAAGATTGGAGCAACACAACAATATGAATAGTTCGCTCCATGACATGAACCTAACATGATTGTTGTGCAATTTCTAACATCATGTTTGATTGCATACATGTAACACTCTAGGCGATTCCATAAAATATAAGAGAAATGCTGAATATATAACAAAACAAACGTTATATTTTAGCTATGTATTTTAAAGTTATACAAATCTAAATTCAAAACGAACAACTAAAGTAGGTTGTTTCAATACAAGTGATAATCACATAGTTACATAATTTATTTATTTTAAAAAAAATAAACAATAATATCAAAAAGTAAATAAGTCTTGTTAAAAAAATTTGATCAACATAAATCATAATGTTTAATTATCGACATATATGTGTTTATTTAAGACATATTAAATATTATTTATTACACTAATATAGATTGTCCTGTAGTGATAAAAATATGTCACCCTTAATCGTAGATCTCAAAATTCAAGATCTAAATATAAAGAAAATTTTATTGGGAGCGTACCTCAGTTTATTTTGGAGATGAGTGTGAATGGAGATTAAGATAAAAAGAAAGAGAGAAAAAGGCTTTAAAAGAAAAGTAGTGCGCATTATTTATTTTAAGTCCATTCATGTAATGTTTATGTACCTTCCAACTTTTGCGGCCTACCTAGATGCTTCAACACAGGAAGCTAACTTTTTTTTTGTTTTTTATTCGAAATCCGATATTAATATTACTAATTTAACTATGTATTACCTAGAATCTATTTGAGGAAAATATTTTCTATCAATAATTTTTTCATACTCAAAACTCAAAATATAAATCTCTAAATAACAGTCTTATCTGTTACTCCCTCCGTCCACTATTGTTTGTCATGGTTTTTATTTTTAGAGTCAAACTATAAGAACTTTGACTAACATTTAAGATGTATTTTTTCATCATATTGATATGCAAAAAATTGCAATTTATAGTACTTTTCATATAGTTTTTGAATATCTATTTTTTTGTTTAAAATATCAAATTAATATAATCTAATTTAACTTTGAAAATTAGTCAAATTGACTTTCGAAAAGCACAACATGACAAATAAAAATGGACAGAGGGAGTACACCGTATTATCTGATTTGATGGTGACATTGAGGGAGCAAACTTGTTGAGTCAATGCTGGCAAAAAGTTACATAACCCGTTATTACTAAAAAAATGGATAGAGATAAAAATTTAAAAATCCGCCACTATAACCAAAACCCCTTATCATTGGGTTAAAAACAAATGGAAGCTGAATACTCAGTCCCCATCAACTTGGGTAGGCAAAGGGGGAGGTAAATATCTATTACTTTCTTCGTCTCATTTTATATGAATTAGTTTAATTTGACATGAAGTTTAAAAAAAACTTTTGAAATTTCTGGTCCAAAACGAGGGATATATTGTGTGACTATAAATTATTTCCCTCATGATAAAATGTGCATTTTAAAGTTAAATTGTTACTTAATGTAGAAATGTATCATTCTTTTTTGAATGGACTAAAAGAGAAAGTGATCATATAAATTAGAACAAAAAGAGTAATTTATATAGGGAAAAAAGGACAAATATACCCCTGAACTGTCTTAAATGGTATGCAGATACCATCCGTTATACTTTTTGGACATTGGTACCCCTACCGTTCAAAACTAGAGTACATATACCTTTTATACTAACATGCATAGACGTGTCATAATCTTATCCACCGACCCGACATTTATTAAATATCGGATCGACGAATAAGATTGTGCCATGTGTACGTATTTAGTCTTCCGTTTGAGTGAAGGGCATATATGCTCTAGTTTTTGGACGGCAGGGACACCAATATCCCAAAAATATGACGGAGGATATCTATATACCATTTACGATAGTTCGGGGGTATATTTATCCTTTTTCCCATTTATATATAATGTTTATATCAAATTAAATAATTTTATAAAAATCAAATTAAGAATGTAAATTACTCAAATATAAGCATCAAATGAGAATATATTTCCATAAAAAGTGTTATTACTAAGAAAATTTTCAAATCGAATCGAAATAAATCAAACCAAACTAATTTCAATTCAATTTTAAATTTTATTTTTACCAAACCAAAACTTGAAAAATCAAACCAAACTTTTCAAATCACCGAATGTCCAATCCTAACAGGACAAGTAGGATTAGTAGATAATTAGGTAAATCAAGAAAATATCTAAACCTTATTTTATCTAATAAAAGGGGCTGCAAATATCTGTTTTCATGACGAAAAGTGAAAAAGATAAACTTCAATCTTTTCCACATAAAAAATCATGATTACATATTATTTAATTATGATTATCTGCTAAATTTATATTAAAGTAATATATTTTATATTGACAAGTAGGAATAGATATTTTGTTTTACAAAGGTACCATCTCCAATCTATATTATATGGTGTTTTTTAGTTGAGCACGCCTTTTACAATATTTACTCAATCTAAGAAGGTAAGAGATGTTTTTACTAAATTATTCCTAATTAATACTTCCTTTGTTCATTTTTATGTATTTCTTGTACTGAAAATAGATGCTAACTTTTACTTATTTAACTTCAAAAATTAAAAGATAATTTATTATTTAATTACTAAGTTATTTGTATTATTAACTATAATCAATTTTTAATGTAACTTTCAAAATATTGAATTTATTATATTTAAAATGAGATATAATAAACTTATCATTTTATTAATTACTACTTTTGAAGGAGTGTGCCAAATAAAAATGGACAAAAGAGAGTAGTTCTTATTTAATATGGTTTCTTGACTATGTAAAAACCTATTTATTTAAGTAAGGATATATTTGGGGAAAAAACTATTAATATTTAGTTATGTAAAAAATTACTCTTTTTGTTTAATAATAGTGGTTCATTATTGACTTTGGACGCTTTCTAAGAAATTAAAATAGAAAGGTATATCACCCTTTGAATATAATAAATACAATGTCTTAAAAAATATAATAGGGAAATGACTATAATTAATAATAAGTATAAATAGGAACTAAGTGTAAAATTATCTATTGATTTCATAAAGTGGACAAGTATTGTTAGACATTCCAAAATAGTATTGTGGACAACTATCGTTGGACGGAGGGAGTATTTGTCTTGGATAAAATGTACTCTTTGGGTTAAACAATAGTTATCCATTATTAACTTGACACAGACTTTAAGAAACAATAAATAATATGAGAGATATTACTATATTAAATTTAATATTTTGAGAAATGTATCAGATATGAAATAATATTTAACAGTAAGGATAAAATAGACACAAAAGAAGGATAAATTATCTCTCAATTGTCTAAAACTGAATAAATATGATTGGACAATTATTTTTAATATAATAGACAAGTAAAGATGGAGAGAAAAAACTTCAAACACCATATAATATATGAGGGAATAAATATCTGAAAATATTTATTTTTGATGACATGAAAAGTGCAGAAGATATTTAGATTTTTAAGATAAAAAATGATGATTACTAAAGGCCACTTGCAAGTTCCAAGAATCCATTAGAAAGATACTGAGGAAGTTGTAGATCCAAATGAATTGGACATCCATTAAGGTTGTTTTCATTGCTTATTCCATTCTTTTTACTGTTTCATTTTACTTTCCTCCTTCTCCATGACACCACAAACCAATCTTTAAATTTTTCAGTAACCCAAACTAAACTAACATCAAATGAAGTCTAAGACAAGAAATGTTTAGGTCATAATGCATTATCTTACCGTAAAAAATAGCGTTTACTGATCACTTTTTTTTGCCATATCTTAAAAAAAAAAAACCACTATCTAGGAGTTTCAAAATGTGTGACCATGTCGTCTAAAAGTTTTGAGTTACCAGAAACATCATACTTTTATTTAGGTAATTATATCCTTCTAATTGTAACATCATGGTATAAGATGGATTTTGATGATCCAGTATGGGTCTTAGGCAAACACAAACAACTTTACACATACCACTAGACTATATGTTATAATTCCAAATCAGATTATCACTATTTTGACAATATGCATACTGAAGAATTATTCACTGGTGAATCAAACTTTAAGATAATAATTCAAATGAAGACAGATGAGGTGACTGTATCAATAAAATGGTACAAAAATTAGCATCATGAAGTGCCTAAAAACAAATTTATATTCAAACAGAAAAACTAATTGAAACCTCTTCTAACCATAATCCTGTTAAGTGGTTTATCATTCTTCTGACTACCCTTTTCGTAGTTTTACCGCGAAGTGCCTTCAGTCATGATAGAAGAACAGTTGATCACATAGCATACCTCACATTCAGCAAGGATAAGTAGACAAAGTTTAGAATCTACACAGCGTTTATTCTTTTCCAGGTTGCTTATTAGCACCAACAGCAAAGAATTCTGTAATGACTTCAAGGGGCATGCCTTTTGTTTCAGGAACCTTAAGGAAAACGAATACCCAAGCAATGGCACATACTACAGCATAGATGCCAAAGACACCAGCAAGTCCGATGGTGTTGAGCATAACAGGGAGTGAGTAAGTGACAATAATGTCTCCAATCCAAAATGTCAGAGCACATATAGCGATACATATGCCACGAACACTGGTGGGGAATATCTCAGAGCAGAGGATGTTGGGGATTGGACCAAAACCCGTGACAAAGCAACAGAAGTAGACGACAACACTAATGGTGGAGATCACAGCATGTGTGACCTCACCCATGTTGATTACATTACCTAGGACTAGTACGATCAGTGACAGTAACAGGACAGGCAAAGTAGTCAGCAAAAGCAACCTGGAGAAGTCATATAATTACATTATTCAAAAGTGTAAGGTAATAGTACTACTTGTTAAGTTTTGAAATGAATAAGTGTGACTAGAGTTAGCATCAAACTTGAAAAGAAGTCTAACTGACACTCTTCTTAATTTGTATTACCACATTATAGAAATCTGATCCAAGACATGAATGTTTCAGTAAGACCAAATTTATATACAAGGAATCCAAGTATGTAAACGAGTAAATGATATAGCAAAGCTTGATATTTTTGCTATTTCCAGGTTTCATTGAGATTATGGAAATAAGTGAACTAGTGTTACCTTCTGCCAGCAATGTCCATCAGTCTCATTGCAATGCCTATACTTGGAAGCATTAACAATGTTGTGAGGCCACTTATGAGGAAAGATGCCGATTCTGAACCAATACCTAAATTTGATAGCAGAACTCCTACTCCTGCTTGTTCAAGAATTTGGGGAGTATAGTAGAGAACCCCATTTATACCAGAAAACTGATCAAGAAACAAAACAGATGTAAGTAGCCGCGTGATCATCAACAACAACAGTAACAATTCTCCTCAATCCAAAACAAGTTGACTCAGCTATATGGATATTTTATATACATTTCCTATATTTGCACACATCTCACACTCTACCTTTCAATAAGTTATCTTCTAATACAAATTAGGGGTTCTCCAAAACTCGAGGTTTTCTAACAAACACTAAGACCACATGATCAAGATTCACCCCCACCTAGTTGATATTTGCTTATACGAATCTTTTCCTTCATTCTCTTATGTTCTTTGCTAAGTCCTCATGCGAGAAAAGTTTGATTTTAGCACAAGACATGGAGGTAAAACAAGATCTTAGCAGAAAGTCAATGATTATGCAGTATATAGATCTCAACACTGATTCCACATAACTGTGTTTCTTCTTAATAAGAACCAAGCGAAAATAAGGTAAAATCTCTGATGGTTCTATTCATACTTTGGAGATATCATAAAAACAAACATAAGCCCCCTTTACCTGCTGCAGTATTTGAATTCCAACTCCAACGATGAGAGCATGCTTGACTCCCGGCTCAAACAGAGCTCTCCAGCCTATCGCCTTTGTAATAGGTCCAGTTTGTTTCTCTACTGCTTCCTCAATAGTCTGTTGAGCCAAGATGCTCTCTGTTCGAAGAACGGACTGACTCACTAAAGCAGCAGCATGTATGGTGTCACCTTCTGCATGAGCATCACAACCTGGAAGGGACATAATGGAACCACGCCTTGATCCAACACCAGCCTCCTGATGCAAATAAATCCTTTTGAGTGCTCCTTCCTTGTTCTCATCGTTTCTGTATGCTAGCTGCCAACCACCACCTATACCCATACTGGCATGTTCTCCAGCATTTGCAGTATTGTAATTGCTACCCTGTCTCATGCTTAATGAGGTTGGAGGCCCTTCTGTACCTGTCCCTTGCCGTGAGAGCAATGGGCTCCTTACATTGTCATCAGATTCTGCCCCGGAACCATCAGAATGCTTGTCACCATCTCTTTGACTTTCTTCATCCCAGTTTTCGTGTTTTACTTGATTCTCTGATATATTGAACATGCTGCCAAAATTTGTAAAAAGCATGCTGCGCATACTTCCCATCTCTGGCAGCTTCTCATGAACACTGCCAAATAGAGTGACCATAGGATCCATAAGAGCACTTTGGTTTGCTACACTCCCATGACGGGAGACCAGACCAAGAGTACTTTGTCCAGTAACAGGTTTGGCTATCCATGACTGACCCTCTTCAGCTCCATATAGCTTGATCCGATCCTTATCTACTGCATGCTCCTGGTTATCATCAAGTTCATCATCTGGACTGATTATGTACTCCTCTATAGACACTTCGCCTCCAGCGCCTAAACCTTCCATCAGCAAGGCCATTTCACCTGCAAGCGGAAAGGATTCTCGTGCACTTAGAATTCTGGTTACTTCAAGTGTTAAAACCCAAGAAGTACCTTTAAGTTTGGAAAATCCTTAGTTCACCTATCACCAAACCTTAATATTTTCAAGAAATAAATTTTGTTCATAAATTGGAGATACTTGTTTTCCTGTAAAACTTGACTTCTGTCTGTAAGCTCTTTTGGAAAAAAATTGCATTCAGAAAAAATAATGGCTGCTTTCATATAGAATTAAGTGACACATGAAAATGAACCAATACTTTGATCTGGAGCTCATGAAAGTTTATTTCCTGAAATACAGTAGGCAAATTAATTGAGCAGAATTGGACAAAGGAGGTTCTGCAATAACTCAATTAAATGAAATGAATCAATGTGGAAGAATGGCATCTAATGTGTTTATACCGGTTGCATTTAAATCAATTTGAAGCTCGAGAAAAGAACAAATGGGCCTTAGTCTTTACTAAATCAACTGCAAATTTGAGCTTAAAGCTTGCAACAAGTTTCAACTTATGAATAGTTGATATTTCTATTACAAGTTTGAACTTAATTTGCAAATGGGGAAATGATAGGAAGGGCAGGGCGTTCAAGAAAGTTAGCTCAAACTCTTGTAAGATTAAACTGAGGAGCAAACTTACAGAACTTAAGAAATAAGTTGTTTGGTAGCTGGAGGCATACCTGAGACATCGTCCCTGCCACGTAGTCTCTGTAAAACTTTTTTGGCCTCTTTCATCCGACCTTTACTAACAAGCCACCTCGGAGATTCAGGCAAATAAAACAAAGCCAGAAAGAAATAAGCAAGAGAAGGAATCGAGAGAACCCCAAGCATTAGTCTCCAACTAGGTGACACTGTCAACGACATTGAAAAGACCATACAGTAAGAGAGAAACATTCCAACACTTCCGGTGAACTGAGGAAAGGTATTAAGACGCCCTCTTATTTCTGGTGGGGCAGTCTCAGATATATAAACAGGAACAAGTGTTACAGAAAGACCAATACCAAATCCATCCAACAGCCTTGCTAGAAGCAACACATTAATACTTGGAGACCACAACATTACTAAACCACTGACAAAATAAAGGACAGATGAAATAATAAGCATTGGACGCCGACCAAACATATCAGATACAGGTCCAGAGAATGTTGTGATCACAGTCGCTCCAATTAGCGACATAGCAACAATTAGCCCTTCTATTCCTGCCTGGGTTTGCAAATTGAATTCCTTCTTGATGTAAAGAACAGCTCCTGAAACATATCACAAACAAAAAACGGTACCATGCTTTAGGATTAGTATGTCCAGATCTTGCCAAAGTTGGAACATGCATGTTGCTAAAAACATGTGAAGTTGGAGTCTGATGGCAATACTAGAAATCACTGTAAAGTGTAAATTCCCTAAACCGTCACAAGCAAAACAGCTATATGAATTTGCAGTATCCATGTTGCTCCATTTAAACTCATTTTAATCCAGATTTTATAAAAGAAAAACTAGAAATAGAAACATTTTAGCACTAGAATTTCTCTATATCTTCTATTAGCATGTAGATCTCTGGCATGACAAAAACTGCGAAAAACACAC
>JAJOOS010002915.1:0-29014 GCA_029582725.1 Solanum chiquidenum | reverse complement strand
ATGACATTAAATGATTACTCAAATGTCCCGTCCTACCCTGTTTTCCTACAGTTTTATGATTTATTCTATGTTTACATTTATTACAAATAGCTTGTGTTGTATCTTCATTCTGAGTCATAAATTGCCACACAACTGATTTTTTAGCGCGTTCTACCTTAGTCCTAGGATGCACGGGGGAACGGGAGCAGGACAACGAAAGGGAGCGGGAGGGGAAGAGGGATTGGGAGTAGGAGAAGCCGTAGCTGGCTGAGTTTCATCATCATCATATTCATCAACATTATTATCAAAACTATCAATATAATCATTAACATTATCATGTTCATCATATTTAGGTAATTCCTCATCAAAATTACCAAATCTTCTTTGTAAATGTTCATGATAAGGATCTAATCCACTATTACTATCAATATTAAAAACAGTTTCATCAACATGCGTATAATCATCCGTATTTATTCTTAATTGAGAAGTTTTTTTAGTTTTAGATTTAGAAGTACTACCGGTTATTTTATTTTTCTTGGATTTTGAGCTTGATAAATTAGTGAACGAATTAACTATGGTTGTTTTACCCTTTTAAATAATGATTTTACCGAAATCCATATTCAAATATAAAAAGTGAGTAAATTATATATAATACGAAAATGTAATGCAAAGTTTTAAACAAATAAATAACTAAATAAGTAGAGACTAGAGACTAATTACTCACAAAATAAATAATTAAATGCAAACAAATAAATAACTAAATGAAAAGTGAGTTGGAACAAATGTACCAAACGTCTACTTAAAAAAGTATACGTGTATGACCTGAAGCCAAAAATTGAAAGTTGAATTTTGAAGCTCCAATTTCCAAAGACCAAATTCGTAATTTAAACGAGAATAAGAGATTAGAGACTAGAGACTAGAGAGTAGAGAGTAGAAGATAATATTTTTGTGAGTGAAAAGAATGAAAGATTGGGGGTACTTATAGGTAAAAAAAAGGATGAAAATGTAGTTTTTAGAAGGTTGGGCATTAAAAAAAGTTTGGGGGGTAGGGAGGTGTAAAGGGGAATTATGGGGGGTGAAAGAGCCGTTGGTGGGGCCCAAAAGCCGTTGCCCAACGGCTATAAATTATAATTTAATTAATATTTACAAAAAATAAAATAAAATAAACCGGGATGGACCGGACCGGAACCGGGACTAACCGGTAAATCCTAGTTTCCGTCCCGTTACCCCTCCCGAACCCGCTACGTTCCGGACTAAACCGAGACTAACCGAAACCGAGACGAAACCAGTAACGGACCGGGACGGACCGGAACCGGCACCTCCCGGTTCCGTTGCCAGGCTTACATTAAGAGTTTATATTGTATCTTTGCATACATTCAGAGTTACTATTGTATTTTCTAAATACACAGTTGTTATCCATGTTTTAAAAGCTTTTCTTTATATTGCATTTATTTTATTGCTCTATATTGAAATGAGTTAAGTTGAGTTGAGCCCATGTATGTTCCTTCAGTTCCTTTCAAGCTTATGTTTTGGTTTAGATTTCCCCTTGCATACTCGTACATTCAATGTACTGATGCCAGTTGGCCTGCATCTTCTTATGATGCCGACACAGGTATCCAGGATCAGCATCCCGCGCCTCGTTGATCCAGTTGAGCACTCAAAGTCAGTTGGTGAGCCTCTTAGCTTTCTTGAGGATCTTTTCTATTGCTTTCAGTATTTTAGTTCATTAGGATGTCGTGGGTCTTATCCCGACGTCCATATAAGTTGTTTAGAGGCTTCATAGACAAAGTTAGTGATGTTAGTTCATGAGTCTTTACTTTCCCTTTTCAGTTAAGTTGAGACTTGAGTTGCCACTTTGACAGTGAATGTTATTTATTACATTCTAAGTTATTTATTGAGCAGTTCGGTTTATTCTTTTAAAGTATATTTATCTTGAGTAAAGTCTTCCGCTGAGTAAGTAAGTCAGGCCAAGTCTGGGGTGTAGGCTTGGGGCGTGACATATCCAATGCAACTGGAATCAAATTTCTGAAAAACAACATTTCATTACACATGCAAAAAGAGAAAGACTAGAATTATTTGTTTTCCATCATATGTTCATGACACTACTTTCTATATGTGCATTTTCATGCAAAATTAACTGAGGGACATATGCATAGGCAGTCAGAGTAGTAACTTATTGGTTGTGTCTTCTATGAACATAGATAATATTTATATATTCAGGTGAAGTTAACCTATAACATTAGGTAATTAACTCTCTATATAAAATCAAAGATGGTTGCTTGAAAAACAAAGAAATAATCTATTACAACCAATGAAATTACACATATATATCGTGTAAATTTTACTTACATTATTAGTAGATAAAATTTATAAATCAACAGTTTAAATACAATATATGTCATAAAAATGAAGAGGCTAAATCTCAAATTTTAAAGTGGCTAAAGAATATAAAAGACAAACCTGAAATAATGAGAAGGAAACAAAGAGCAAAGTTGAAAATTTTGGCCATTCTTAATCAAAATCAATCTCTAATTAATGTCAATGGTATACTTTGGTGCAAGGTGCAAGAAGCTATTTATAGTGTGTGTTTTCCAGATTTTAATAAATTAATATGGAGAGTAAAAATAGACTCATTTATTTTTGGCTTAAGTCATCGACGGCAGCCCCTTAAAGTTGTTCGCATAATTCATGTAGACACCTTATCTTGGGCTTGCTCCAATTGATCACCTTATGTGTTCAAAAGTGGTTCGTGTTAGACACAAAATGCTGACATGACAGAAGAGCGTATTTCACTCTCTTTAAGCGCGTAAAGCCATTAGAAATAATAATTTTTCTTTTTATTTCTGAATTATACACCTATATTAATATATAATAATAATTAATTTAAAAAAATGTCTTTTCAGTTCTCTCCCCCCCATCTTCCTCACTGTAACAATTTTATTCATCTCGTTTACACACACTGTTGTGAACACCGATGGCCCAAAGGTTGGTCAAGTTGTTGGGCCTAGGGCTAAACTACAAAAAGGCCCAAGAATTAGACAACCCAATACAAGATTTTCTGGGGATCCAAGTTGAATAGAGTTTATATGGTTGTCATCTGCGGTTTGAAAATATTATGCGTATTATGAAGAAAATGTCTTTTCCTCTCATCTTCTTTCTAGAGTCTTAAATTCTCATCCCTATTCTTATCTCTATCTTTAGTTACTTGTTATTTTGTTACTTCTCTTTGTAATTCAAGTGTTGTTATTATAATTTGGTTATCAATGAATATAATGTTTATGTATATGTATTGAGAATTCAGGTTTGTTTCATTGGTGCTTTCATCCAGAGGTCTTCAATGGAGGACCAAATATATCGAACAATAGAAGATTCAATCAAGGTCATGAAGGATACTTGGTCGGAGGATCTCGTTGAAATTCGTTCAATGTTACGCGAGTTGGTTGGAAATCTTCCTACGAGTAAATCTGGAAAGGTGGAATTTCAACAATTTTGTGGAGAGAATCCAGAGTTATGGATTTCTCAGGCAGAACGCTACTTTAATTTCTATGAAATTGCAGGAAACCACAAGTTATATCTTGCCTCATCCTATCAAGATGGAGCGACTTTAACTTGGTACCGATGGCTTTTTCAGAACAAGCAATTGGCAGATTGGAACATTTTGAAGCGAAAGTGTTGATTCGCTTTCATAAATGACATTTCAAATCACCGGAAAGCCGCTTGGCCAATCACTGGCAAGTAACCTCTCCGACTAAGTATCTAAGTCATTTTGAGGCTATTTTTTCAGGCTTCAGTGAGCCAAATATACTTTTTCCATGTCTTGCACAAGTGCATCTACAAAGAGGCAATATATCCAATTTGTCGTTGCCTCAGAACTATGTCCAGCAATCTAAATACCAGATCAAAATTGATGCGCACAAGATGTTTGATGAAATGTTAAATAACTACTGCCCCAAGGTATTCACCATAGCGTCATTAGATGATCCAACGCATTCAGATGAAAGAATATCTGATGTTAAGCATGGAAAATATAATGGGGGTGTAGAATGTGATGAAGGTATGGCCATAGTGTTAAGTGTACCATATATTGCTTATTTGCAGAAACTTTATTGTGCTTGCTTGGATCGTTCAACCGTAGTTGTGGATGACTTGAAGGAAATCTTTAGTAAATCCATGTTTCTTATCGACAACACCTCCACTAATTAATGTCTTTCTTTTCAATGGCCAATTAATTATGATGTGAATCTTTTTGTTTTCACTAATTGTGGAACTGCACATGATCATTATGTATGAGATTCAGGAGTAAATTCTAAGTTCGTGACTCTAATAGGTTATACACTGAATGTGGAGTCATTACTTTGGTTGGGATCTACTGACATGTTTTGTTTCATTACGTATGTTAATTATATGATGCAAGTGTGGGATCAAGGACGACGATGGTGTATACATTTTTCCATTTTTTCTATCTAATCTTCCATTGGCAGTAGCTTCTTATTTGCAATTTAGTTACTGTTACACTCACTTGGAAATGAACACTCGGAACAAGAATTGGGAGAAGAACTCAAGGGGACTGTTTGTTTTGGCCTTTCAGGCAACTCCAGAGTTGATACTACTACGGTTTGTGCTTCACTCGAACCTTGAAGACAAGGTTCTTTTTGAGGCGGGAAGTATTGTTGTAACGACCTGATTCCGTTGTTATGGAAAATCCAATGGGGAAAGAATTGGGGAAAAAAAACTTTTTCGGGGTAACTTGAGATTCCTAGCCTAGTCCAGATTTGGACGAAATCGGAGTCAATGAGATCTAGGAAAATCTGATAACAAATGAGAGATATATTATTGAATTTTATTACATGAGTGGATAGTTAAGACGTTAAGGATCTCATATGACTTTACGGAATTGAATTCGGATGAGTAGAAATCCCAGAATTGATCTTAGCGTGAACGATATTTTCTGAGCGTCGTTGGTCAAAGGTGTATTGTGAAATGGGGTCTTGGAATTATTAAAATAGCTCACTGGTTCCGTGCAAGCCGTTGGGGAGGGATTTCTACCGCCAGGGCGGGGCCACTGTGGTGGGTTGGGTCCTGCTATGGCGAGACAGACGCGACTTAAGTCGGAAATAAAATGCCAAAAAGTTTTACTCTGCACTTTTTGACCTTGAGAGCTAGGAGCGACCCAGGAGAGTTCTTGAATATTTTTCACCATTCTTGAAGCTAAAGGTAAGGATTTTACTCCCCAAATCCATGTTTCGATCCGTAGAATGTAAATTCATGAGTTATTATCGATGGAGGAGGGTTTTGATCTAGAATTCATGGTGGAAATAACCCTAATTTGGGTATGGGGATCAAGGGTTTGGTCTAGGGTTATTGGGTTTGTTAATATCCGGATAATTAGACCTTTGATTGTTGATCATTGCGTATAAATTGTTGTTTGTAGACCTAGAACAAGTGGAAAGAATCCGGAAAGGGAAGATTCAAGTACCTTAGGGGATTCAAGCTTGGATTCGAGGTAGGTGATGATTGTGATTTCATGTTGGTGTGATATATGTTTGTAATTGCTTCATTATAATGCATATATGTATGGGAATGTTGCATTATTGATCACCCTAATAGTAAATGATGATAATTGAATAATTGTATGCCATGAATCACCTCTTGTTGTATGATTGTGAGAATATACATTGTGATTGTGATTGTAGTTTGTTGAATGGGCGAGTGTCACGATTCGACACACTAACTGGGATCGGTTGCCACATTCCAACATAAACATTGGATCGGTTGCCATGTTCCGGCATAAATATGGGATCGATTGCCATGTTCATGCATAAACATTAGATCGGGTACCACGTTCCGGTATGCTAATAGTTTTGGTGTGTGTTCCATGAGAGGACCATTGAATTGGGTTCCGTGAGAGAACCATTGAATTGTGTTGTGTATCTACTTGTGATGATTACGCTCATATCTAATGATGATTAATATTGGAAGATTGTATGTTGCTCTAAATTGATAATCAATGTGTATTATTGAGAATGTGAGATGCTACATTGATCCTGCAAAGATGACTAATGTTGTATATGTTCGGTATATGTCTATTTTATAATGTTCTGGTTGCTTGCATGTGTTTCACCTTTGGGATAACTGTGTGATCCTACTTGTACACTGAGGTTGTGTACTGATATTACACTTGCTTGTTCTTTGTTGAGTACAAGGCATATTCAGGCGGCTATTGATAGACCTCAGCTAAGTGACTATTTAGCGTGACCGAATTCAAGGGTGAGCCAGTTCTTTCAAGCTGCCATGGATCTTTCTTGTTTAAGTCCACTATTTTTTAACTCAGACTATTTATTTAAGGTGTTATTTAGTTTCGGGGTTATACCCCTTGTTCTTAGACTTGTCGTTAGTAGAGTTTTGATACAATGACTTTCAAGTTCTAAGGGTTGAATTTTCGCATTAGTTTGGTTAGTTAATTGTTTAAACCTTTGGAGTTTATCAGGACTCTATTTTTATTGTCATTTAAACCTTTTTCCGTATCTTTAAATGCCTTAGTTTTTAGTTAAGTTGTTAGTTGGGTTGTAGTAATGGTTCTCCCACCGGAGGATTAGTGTGGGTGCCAATCACGAGGGTTTGGGTTGTGATAAAGTTGGTATCAGAGCTCTAGGTTCGTTGATCTCATTATACCAAAATGAGTCTGTTGACACCCAATTTTGGCCCTCCACGATTTAGTTAATTTTTAAGCCTCTTAGAGTTCAAACAATTTGAAATAATCATTTATGAATCTTTCGAGACCATTTTCAAGGAAATTTGGTCATTTTCTTTAAAATTTATACATCTTTAGTTATTTACAATAGATAGTGTTATATATTTATTAGTTTGTATAAATATTTGAAAAAATAAAATAAAATCGCTTTACTAAAAATAGAGTTCTAACCAAGTGTGCATTTTACTTCCTCCAAAAAATAAATAAAAATCAATTAGAGTACATAACTACTCTCCTTATTTCAAAATAATTAGAATTTTTAAGTTAAATAACTATTTTATGTTGTTGAAGTTAAGAAGCTTAATAGTTAATTAAATACATAATTTATTTCGCTTTCAATTTAATTATACCTTGGTGGTGAGACTCCCGAGCCTTGGTAATAGGTGGAGCAGTGACATAAGTGTACACTGGCGGAGCATGATGTGTCACCATTGGAGCCTTTGGTGGAGCAAATGTGTACAGAAGAGGAGTATCCTGAGTTGAATGAGTGAGGGAAGTACTTTGAGTTTGCTGAAAGGTGGTAAAATGATCTCCTTGATTGAGCTCACTTGAAGTTGGAAACAAAGGTGGCAGGGCCCTTTTTGGCGAGCATCAGGTGGTAAGTTTTGAGAAGCAACTTGGTATTGTGTTACCATGAGGTTCAATTCACCAATTCGTTGCTCTAGACGAGCGATGACTTCCATGGGTGATTCTGTTGCTATCGAGGCGCTAGGATTGGCCGCGATAGATGAAGTAGGGATCATTTCAGATGAAGTAACTGTGTTAATAGTGGAATCCATTTTTTAACGAGTCCTCTTAGTAGTCCAAGTAAGAAATGAAGAGTCTGTAGATTTTTTTTTGACCTTAGATCGTGTAAAATATGGATGTTTTACCAGCGGGTACTTTGGTGATGTGAGCAAGTTTGATTACCAACACAAATCAGTCTTTTCTTCTAAAAACAACTCCCAAAATAAGAGAGTTAGTCCATTAATCATAATAATCAACCAAAGTAACATATAAAACAAATAACATTTGTTTTGCTTAAAAAAAATTAGTCCAAAATCCAAAGAACAAAAAACTCTAAAAGTGTGACAAAATGGGAAAACTTTGATCATTTTGTGAACTAAAATTTTAGCGAAATAAAGGAATTTGAACAAAGCAAACTATATGATTTGAGTAAAGATTCAAATGTACCTTTTGGAAGGTTCAATTGAAAAGTCCTTCCGATAAACAAAGACGTCTTAAAACTGATGAAATATTTAGTAACGCTGGCTAGGTTGGTGTAAAAAAATATTTTTCAAGATACGATGAGGTCAACGTGAATTTGAATGATGACCTAATAATTTTTTTAAAGCTCTATTGAACCTACAACTTGAGTGATTTTGAACGTATTTTGATAATGGAGTCAAGAGTATTTCGGAAAGCTTGAAAATTGAGTATATATGTTAACAGATGTTCTAAGACTTTGAAATGGAATAATGGACCAATTATGTTTAAAACAAAACATATGTATAGAACACATAAGTCAAGCAAGCACAAAAGAAACAAAATTTGTAACATTTAACACACAAACAATATATAACGTCTCCTAACATACATGTGACCTTTTTGAGCCAAAGGTAGGCCTAACGTTTGAAGGATGTGTATATCGTTTGTAAAACGTTTCATTGCCCCCAAAAGAAATATTATACAAACCTTATGAATAAAAAAATAGGGATACATAATAGAGGAAAGGGAAATAAATATCAGACCCACACAGGGGTATAATGGTAAACTAAACTAGGCTTCTGATTTGAAATTTTCATTCCCAAACTTCTTGATGCTTTTGAATTTCTTCCGAATGAGAAGAATCTTCCTTTGACTTAAACAAAGAAACTACCTATATAATAAAAACCCAACCCCAAGGGATAATGGTACGCACAAATCGACATACATATCCTTCAATTTTAACAAATAGTTGAATGATCGTTTTATATTTACCGAGGGTCAATTAAACATAAGGTGAACTTCTAATGGGCCCAATACGCCTTGGGTGTTGGGTCAACTTAGTTCAAATTGTGCTAAATTTGAGATTTGGTTTCGCTCTATGCTAGTTGACTAAGAGTGGCTTTGAAAGACCGGGAACCCAAGCGGACAACTTAGGTTGGAACTCACGACAACCATTGGACACATGACGAATCAATAAATTCCCGATCATTCCAGAAAAGAGTTGAGTATAAAAAAACCCTGCTGCGGTTTCGCAAAACCGTTCTTTAATATATTTTACATACATATTGGAAAATGCCATGAATGCAATATGATAGTTAATATCTGAAATTTAAACACATAATTGCATAAAGTAACAATTAATACAATAATAGTCAGTTAAACGATAAAATCCTTTTGGTTAGAACCTAGATGAATCCCCAGCAGAGTCGTCATTCTGTTACAATCCGATTTCAAAAAGTAAGGTTTCAAAACCAATTTCGCAACTTTGGCAATTTTTGTTAAGTTTTGGAAAAAATTATAATTTGGAAGTCACCACTTAAATTTTAGGAAAAATTTAAAAAACCATTTAAAAAGGGTTTTTGAAAGAAAACATTTTAAATAAAACCAGACTCGAGTAAAAGTTTAATTAATTCGGTAAGAAAGAGTTTAGGCATCTTAGAGAATCACTAACACGTGGTTGACTGACGAATTTAAAAGTTGGCTAATTTTAAAAGGAAACTTAAGATTACTTGTGAAAAATCTTGTTTAAAATAACATAAGTCTTTTGATACTTAAACCACCAATGGTGACACATCATGCTCCGCCAGTGTACACTTATGTCACTTATGCAAAATCAATTGATGCTGAAATGATGAATATGAAGATGAAAAGATTAGAAGATGCTATGAGAGGTCTACTTGGGTTCGATAATAGCCAGAGTGTGAGATACAAAAAGTTGTGCACATTTACCAAAGTTGAGCTTCCACCCGGTTACAAGATTCCAAAGTTTGAAAAGTTCAGTGGATTAGGAAATTCTTTCTTTCACTTGAAAATTTACTGTGAAAAGTTGATTGGCATTGGAAACAACGAAGGGAAAAGAATCAAGTTATTCAATCAAAGTCGGAAAAGCCTTGGAGTGGTACTCTACGCAAGATGTGACCAAATGGCGTACTTGGGATGATCTAGCGAATACTTTTGTGGATCACTACAAGTTTCATGTTGAGATCGCTCCTGATAGAATCTCTATTACCAAGCTAAAACCAAAGTCGACTAAATGCTTTCGAGAATATGTCATTCGTTGGAGGGAAGAAGCTGCTAGGGTGCACCCAATTATGGAGGAATCAGAAATGATCACCTACTTCATTCAAGCTCAAGACTCAGAATACTACGAGCGAATGGTGGCAATGGGTGGAAAGACATTTACTAAAGTTATCAAGACTGGAGAAATGATTGAAAATGGTCTCAAGACTGGCAGAATAACAAATTTCACCTCATCTCAGTTTTCTAACAGGGCCTATCAAACTGGTTCATTTGGAAATGGAGAGAAAGAGGAGAGATAAGTTATGATGTTAACGACTGGAGAATCTACCTCATATAACCGTCAACCACCTCCAGGATATCTTGATTCACGATACTATGTTTGCAACAATCAAGCAACATTTTGTTCTCCATGACCAATACAAAATCATCAAGACAATGCACCTCATCCCAATTTTGAGAAAAATCCTCCCCGAGTCTTCACTCCATTGTGTGAGATACATAATCAAATTTTTGAGAGATTGAAAGAGGTAGGAATATTGCAACCAGTGGAAGCCAAGACTGTGAATACTTCAGCCGATTGGTATGACCCAAATAAGCGTTGTGCTTATCACTCGTGAGTTATTGAGCATGATACCAAGAAGTGTATCACTCTCAGGCACAAAATTCAAGATATGATAGACAACGAGGTGGTAAAACTTGCACATGCTCTAGCGAATGTGAACACCAATCCACTACCCAAGCATAAGGAGTAGTTGTTGGCATAACCAGTTGCAAAGAAGAAGCAAGTTTCCTGGAAGTCACACTTTTGGCATCTTTTAGTCTCGCATTTGGAGTTTGTTCTTTCATTTCCCTGTAATCGTTTTTTATCGCTTTGTTTCCTTTGTAGTCGTTTGGTTGGAATCGATTTGTCAGTTTCCTTCATTTGTAATGAACTACGTCTGATCTGAATTCTCAAGAATGAGATATGTAGGCTGCGTATGTCGGCTTCGGTCAACCCTTATCCCCTTTTAATACTTTCCTTGTATTTGAACTATGTTCGACCTGAGTTCTCAAGAATGAGCTACGTAGGCGGCCTATGTCGGCCTCTGTCGATTTCTTTGTAAATTTTCTATTCCTGTTATTCCTCGAGGTGGAACTACGTTTGACCTGATTCCTATCTCAACGGGATACGTAGACGCCACACCGGCTCGAGCATATTCCCTATAAGTTTTTCATTTCCCTTTATAATGAAAACTGGGGCAGAATTTTGAGAGGATCTCAAAATTCTTTAGAAGATGAATTTTTCCAACAAGTCAGAATCAAGGATCACCTCAAAGTTGCAATTGGGGTAATTTTTTTGAGATTCACTCAAAAATTCAACTAAAAAACTACAGAAACTTCAAAAGTTATATTATGTTTTAAATCGGGGCAGAATTTTTGAGAAGGTCCTCAAAATTTCCATCAAACGACATTTTAAGACCATACAAGCTTGTAATCCAGAAGGCAAATGAGCAACAGGATGGCAAGGCAAAGTAGCAACAGGATGGCAAGGCAAAGCCAACATGAATCAGTCTCTCAAAACTAAGAATGTTTCTTTGTATGCAGGAACTACAAAGTTACAAGGCATTATTAGACCCACAGTGGCGTCGTCATAACTCAAATGATTTTGACTCTTACTCATCTTCTAAAATTTTCTTTCGCTTTATTATGGCTTACACATTCTCAAATTTACAGATGGAATAGCTTGGCACAATGGCGAAGACCATAAGACGTTATCTAGACCAATATAAGCTGAACAACTTCATCCTTAACTTATCTTGTGTTATATCATTTACTTTGATAATTTTATTTTGTTACTAACTCACGACTTAGTTTTGCAGGTATCATTACCAGAATTGAAGGCAAAATTTCAAAAGATTCTTCTAAAGTTTTGAAGGATTAAGCGAGACGTCCACAGAAAAAGGACATGGGCCAATCTGTTTCAAATATGCTATTATCAAAGATTTTGCACCAAGGATCCAATTCAACAAGCTTACTCTTATCCTCTATTTTTACGTTGATGAGTTTTGCCCTCCATTAATTCTAATCTCTTGCCTTTTCTATGACAAATCTTTCGTTCTCTTTTAATTCTTTTAGTTTCAGGTTCGAACTACGTCAGATCTGATTTCTTGTTCCAGTAAGATACGTAGGCAATCCTATATAAGGATTAGGTCTTCCTATTGTTTCAAATTACAAACCTCAGAGGAAACTGGGGCATGTTTTTGAATCATTCATTTTCGTTTCTTGCAAATTATTTCAGTTAAGTACCTTTGGATTGGAAACAAGGGTAACTTTTTGAAATAGTTCAAAGTTCTGAAAATCTCCGTTCAACGTTAAGTTTCAAAGATATCCTTTATCAAACCAGTCTTCTCTTTACAAGATATTCCAGATTTGAAGTAGGGACACATCTCATATGAGATCCCTAATCGGTCATTAGCGCCTCCTTTCAACGTTATAAGTTCTCAAAGAGTTCTTCCAGAATCTCACGTTCTCTATGGCTACCAGATCATCATGACGCATTTAAAAGTCTTGACATTTATTAATTTCTCTATTCTTATCTAACAATTTTTTTATGAGCGTAGGGACGACAATTTTTTAATGGCAACCGGAGATTTTATCGGCTTCACAAACTACTAGAAGCTAATCAAATTACTATGTTATAACCTTACTCCCTATTTTTGAGATTTGTTCCTTATCATTAGGGTATTATATTGGAGCGTAACTTCCTTCAATGTGACATATTATTATATTGGAGCGTCACTTCCTTCAATATGACACGTTAAACTATTATTGGAGCGTCACTTCCTTCAACGTGACACGTTAAATTATTATTGGAGAGTCACTTACTTCAATGTGACACGTTATATTATTGGAGCGTCACTTCCTTCAATGTGACACGTTAAATTATTATTGGAGAATCACTTCCTTCAACGTGACACGTTAAATAATTGGAGCGTCACTTCCTTCAACATGACATGTTAAATTATTATTGGAGCGTCACTTCCTTCAACGTGACATGTAAAATTATTATTGGAGCATCACTTCCTTCAACGTGACACGTTAAATTATTGGAGTGTCACTTCCTTCAACATGACATGTTAAATTATTGTTGGAGCGTCACTTCCTTCAAAGTGACATATTATTATTATATTGGGTTGTCACCTCCTTGAATGTGACACGTTATAGTACATTGGGCAGTCATTACCCTCAAAGTGATGCGTTATTATTATATTGGGACGTTACTGCCCTTAAACACAGGGTTATATTATATTGGGACGTCATATCCCTAAAAAGTGACACGTTGGGACATCACCTCCCTAAAAAGTGACACATTATAATATTTTATTGAATCATCACATCGTTCAAATTGACGCATCATTTTGGATCACCACTTTCTTCAAGAACAATACACTTGAAGCTGGATCGTTATCTCCTTCAGTATGACATATTAAACCAGGTTTGCTCAAATTATATTTGTATTTATGTTATATTTTCTACTGACACCTTTTCTAGACTTTGCAATACACGAAGTGGATCACGCCAAAATAGGACGCAACACAACGTGAAATTCTTTCTTAGCAGCAAACAGGGACATAGTCCAAAGAGGAATATCAAACTCTTAGGACGCGAGTTGAGGAACGACTTCCACCACAATCAAACCACATCTATATCATAAGGCGTGTGGGTATTTCTTGGAGTTTTTAATAGTTTCAGTTTGGCCTTCGGTGAAATTTTCAACTCTCACCGGAGGTAAATTTTCAAATTCGAGTAACAATACACATAGAACTTTGGAAGTTATGTCCATGTATGTTCTTACATATGGGTGTGAAGGCCCCTACATTCATAGTTGAGATGTTTGCAAGCCTCTTTTCCACGCTCAATTAATTTGTCACTCATTTTTAAACTAAAGGTTATTTCCGCATACGAGATTTCCTTTTTCAACCGATTGAGTTGAACTACAAGAAGTCTGATTCTCAAGATTAGGGATATGTAGGCGGGCTCAATGTTGAAAACTCGACTGTACTCCAACAATTCTGTCATCACTCTATTCTCGAGCTTTTTGATCTCTCCATACTTCGACACCAAAATAGCTTTTGCATTCTTTCAAAATTATGCGATAAATCAAGTGTCTTTTGAACTACTAGTGGCATGAGTTCTCATGTAACTTTAGATAAGTTGGAAACTCAATACCAGAGTCCGACCATACTTCCTCAGAATCTTGACCATTCACCGTTCCAAAGAGATGAATTAGTGGACGGACAAAATTGGATTTGTCAATTTCATTTGCCTCAGATCTCTTTCATCCATCCCAGTCAAACGAGGGGCAGCTATTGACACCCACTTTTGGCCCTCCATGATTTAGTTAATTTTCAATCCTCTTTGAGTTCAAACAATTTGAAATAATCATTTACGAATCTTTCGAGACCATTTTCAAGACAATTTGGTCATTTTCCTTAAAATATATACATCTTTATATATTTACAATATATAGTGTTATATATTTATTACTTTGAATATATATTTGGAAAAAATAAAATAAAATCGCTTTACTAAAAATAGAGTTCTAACCAAGTGTGCATTTTATTTCCTCCAAAAATAATAATCAATTAGAGTACATAACTACTCTCTTTATTTCAAAATAATTAGAATTTTTATGTTAAATGACTATTTTACGTTGTTGAAGTTAAGAAGCTTAATAGTTAATTTAATACGTAATTTATTTCGCTTTCAATTTAATTAAGATATGGTCAAAGGACCAGGTCCTTCAATCAAGACCCATTTGGATCAAAAGAGCAATCATTTCGGCCCAAAATAACAAAGATCCGGCCCACCCCTTTATTCTTGAACCCATACTCTGTACTCTTCTCCCTCACCAACGCACATCTCCAGCGAATTCAACCAAAGCGACCCCAAAATGCGGGATTCAATAGAGAGGAAGAACCTAAAATGATGCCAAGATTTCCCCTTTGCTAAGCACATTTTGTCATGCGGAGGGCACGAGATCTTGTACTACAATTCAAACGTTCCCAGACGGAAATATTCATTCCAAGTTGTTTTTCTTTTCTTTTCCAGTATCATTCAAAATAGTACGAATTCGTACACCCTCTAGCTCACCTGAGCCTTATCCTCTAAGATTTTTGAATTTGGGATTCTCCCACATCGATCCAAACCCTTTTTTCTTCCCCTTTTCCCCCTTATAAATAGGCTTCTCTTTACTATTCATAGGGACGGATTTTTAAGACTTGAGAGTACCCCTAAAAGGTTTGGGAATTCTCAGTTCAATAGTTTTGTCACGCCCCGAGCCTACACCCTGGGCAGGACTGGCACTCGAAGACCATTACTGGTCCTAAGTGAACCCTTGGCCTGGCTTTCTGAACTCATCGAAAGAATTACTCAGCATAATAAGTTTAAACAATAACTTAAAGAAATAACATCTTAGCCAAAAAGGTAACTTAGTCTTTAAACAACATCTGAATGAATAATGTAAAGACTACTGAACTACTAACTATCTAACTGTCTATGAAGCCTCTAAAACAACTGAGATGGATGTTGGGACAAACCCCACAACATCCTAATGCACTAAACTAGAAAGCGAATAAAAAATTCCTCCGGAATGCAGGGAGGCTCACCACTGACTCTGAGTTGCTCAACTGGATCAACGAGGCGCTGGGTACTGATCCTGGTTACCTGAATCTGCATCATAAGACAATGCAGACCAACTGGCATCAGTACATTGAATGTACGAGTATGCGAGTTGGAATGCTAAACAACATAGGCTAGAAAAGGGATCTGAATGAAACTGAAGAACTTACCTGGCTCAACTCAGCTAAACCTGACTGACTCATTTCAATATAAAACAATTTAAAACAAGTGCAATATACAGAAAAACTGTTTAAAAACATGATATAACTCTTTGTGTATGAAAAGATACAATAAATCTGAGATGTATATAGAAATACAAATTAACTGATGTATATAAAAATACAATAACTGATGTATATAAAAATACAATAACTGATGTGGGAGTTTCTCTAACCGACAACCATCACATAAGAGTTATAATAATGATACAACGATTAACCTCACGTTGCCAGAGCATCCTATACCCGGCCAAAGGTATAGAACCTGAACTGCCTAATGGATCCACTAGTCTAATTTGAAAAGGATTCATCTAAAAAGTATGAATCTCTTCTACCCATGATGGCTACATGGTTCTATGGGGGCTGTGGGTTCTTTGAACGCTCGCCCAATTCGGTGCTCAATACTACTCCCAAAAATGTATTGGCTCTTATGTTTTTAAAACATATTTCTTTCTGCTGATTTGAGATAATTGCTCAAAAACTTAGCTCAACGGCTATCTTGGGAAATCTCAGTTTTCTCTCTTATTTAAATGTGAAAACATTTCTTTTAAACTCATTTGGGAATACATAGTCCCCATATACCTCTTTGAAGAAAACAACTTCAAACCATAGCTTTACTCTTGCTTAACTTTAAAACTTAAGTCTTAAAACGACGTTAAAACATTGTTAAAGACCCTTGAAAACTTTAAGAAACTTGGCTTTAACTTGCTTCTTAACTTCTAGACTTGACTCTTAACTTCTTTGACTTTGATTTTAACTTTCCTTGAATTGAATTATGGATTCAAGGTTCATGATATCATGTATATGAATGATTTCATGATGTTTAGATGTACTTTAGAGTGTTGGAATTGACTAGGAAACATAGGTACATCGCTTAGGAACAAGTACTAAAAGGTGGGGAACGAATAGGGAGAACTGGCGTCCTTGGCGCTCTGAGAGGCGCGGGGTGCCATCCCTCAAAATTCAGAGAGGTATGGCTGGCGCTCTGGCTGGCGCGAAACGCCAGAGGCCAAACTTCAGAGAAGTTTTTGTGGCGCTCTGGCAGGCGCGACGCCCCAAGCCCTTTCCCAGAACTCTCTCACTTTTCTCCTTCGTTTTTCATCTCTAAACCCTCCAATATTCCCTAGTTCTTCCCCCAAACACTTAGGGTCATTAGTACCCTCAATATACAACCAATCTAACTCGAAAAACAACCCGGAAACATGAATAAATTCACCCCCAAGAATCAACAACTCAACCAACAAGAATTCTATAATTTGTTCTTCAAGAACCTCACTTCTTCAACATGTAAACAACTCAAAACCAATGGATTGAAACAAGTTGGTGTGTGGGTGAACTAACCCAACACAAAAATATCTCACATACCTTAATAGGGATCACCCCCGACGAATTCCACTCGCAAGCTTGGATGGTCTTGGCGAATTCTTGCTTTCTTCTCCCGTTCTTTCTTCCTTTCTCTTTTCTCCAAGACCTAAGCGTGAATTTAATTATTCTAATCTGACCAAAATAAGCTTTTACCCTAAATAAATCCCTAAAAATAATTAGGAAATTAATTACAGAAAAGACTACTTTGCCCTTCCTTAATTCCGGATTGGGACTTTCCTCAATCCACCAACCCAACTTCCGAAAGGCATATCTCACTCATACGATGTCGAAATCGTGCAATCTCGGTGGCGTTGGAAAGATCTCTCCAAGGGATTTCCAACCATATCAAGATGTGATCCTAAATCCCCCTGAGCTAGGATTTATGACCTTTTTAAAATGGACATAAACTCACTTTCTTAACTTAGACAATATTTCCAGATTTCCTTATTCTTTCCAAAAATCAATATTTTCATATTTTAAACTCTTTATAGTTGTTTCTAGGTGCGAGATGTTACAATATCTCCCCCTTGGGAACATTCGTCCTCGAATGAGCTTTATTTCACTAAGCTAAGGATAGCAACATCCAGTTCAACAGTCAACAATCAAAAGCAAGTAACAACATGCATACTCATAATTTAGCTAGTACTAAGAAGAAGATTATTACCTTAATCTGAATTTTCTCCGGATTCAAAGAGATGTGGATATCTCTTCTTCATATCCTCTTCAGCTTCCCAAGTAGCTTCTTCAACAAATTGGTTCCTCTAAAGGACTTTGACTGACGCGAATACCGGATGAACCGCCGCTAATTCTTGTGGTAGCTCTAACTCGTAAGCTACACTGCCAATCCTCTTGGCTATGCGATAAGGTCCAATATGCCGGGGATTAAGTTTCCCCTTCCTACCAAACCTCATGACACCCTTCATGGGTGAAACCTTCAAATAAACCCAATCATCTACTTCAAACTCTAATGGCCTTCTCCTAACATCTGTGTAGGATTTATGACGACTCTTTGCCATTTTCAACCTTTCTTGAATCACTTTAACCTTCTCCATAGCTTGATGGACTAGATCTGGTCCTATCAACCCTGCTTCACCAACTTCAAACCATCCAATAGGAGAACTGCATCTTCTCCCATAAAGAGCTTCATAAGGAGCCATCTGGATGCTAGAATGATAATTGTTGTTGTAAGCAAACTTTATGAGAGGCAGGTGATTATCCCAATTCCCCTTGAAATCAATCATGCAGGCCCTCAACATATCTTCTAAGGTCTGAATGGTACGCTTTGCTTGCCCATCTGTCTGAGGATGAAAGGCAGTACTTAAATTCACTTTCGAACCCAAACCTTTTTGGAAAGATTTCCAGAACTGTGCAGTAAATTGTGCACCTCTATCTGAAATAATAGAGACTGGAACACCATGGAGTCTTACCACTTCTTGAATGTATAGCTTAGCATAATCTTCTGCCGAATGGGTAGTCTTTACCGGCAAAAAGTGGGCTGATTTTGTCATTCTGTCGACAATCACCCAAATAGAATCATGTTGTCTGCGAGACCTTGGAAAACCTGTGATGAAATTCATATTAATCATCTCCCACTTCCATTCTGGAAGTTCTATATTCTGCGCCAAACCACCAGGCCTTTGGTGCTCGACTTTCACTTGCTGGCAATTTGGACACTTAGCAACAAACTCTACAATGCCCTTCTTCATGCCATTCCACCAATACACTTCTCTCAAATCGTGATATATCTTTGTGGAACATGGATGAATGGAATATCTGGAGCTATGGGTTTCCTCCATGATCCTCTCTTGGAGTTCATCCACCATTGGTACACATAATCTACCTTGATATTTCAATACACCATCTCCCCTTTGTTCAAAAGCTAATACTCTTTGCTTATGAACATTTGCCTTTAAGTCTAGCAAAATGGGATCTTGGTCTTGCTTTTCTTTCCCTTCTGACATTAGTGATGATTCATCCCCGTTCGTCACCACTTTTCCTCCTTCTGTGGAATCCATAAGTCTGACTCCCAGACGTGCCAGTCTGTGCACATCTTTGGCTAACTCCTTCTTTTCTTCCTCAACATGGGTGGTCCAACCCATGGATAACCTACTTAAAGCATCAGCAACCACATTATCCTTACCTGGGTGATAAAGAATACTCATGTCATAATCCTTGAGTAATTCCAACCACCTCCTCTGTCTGAGATTGAGCTCTTTCTGAGTGAATACATATTGCAAGCTCTTGTTATCAGTGAATATATCAACATGAACACCATACAAGTAGTGTCGCCAAATCATCAAGGCAAAAACTACAGCAGCCAACTCTAAGTCATGGGTTGGCTAATTCTTCTCATGAACCTTCAATTGTCTGGAGGCATAAGCTATCACCTTGCCATTCTGCATTAACACACAACCCAAACCAACTCTGGATGCATCACAATACACCACAAAACCTTGAGTACCCTCTGGTAAGGTCAAAACTGGGGCACTAGTCAACCTCTTCTTCAATTCCTGAAAGCTTTTCTCACAAGCTTCAGACCATTGAAATTTCACTATTTTCTTAGTCAACTTGGTCAAAGGAGATGCTATAGACGAGAACCCCTCTACAAACCTTCTATAATAGCCGGCTAAACCCAAGAAACTCCTAATATCAGTTGGAGATGTGGGTCTAGGCCGATTCTGCACGGCCTCAATTTTTCAAGTATCAACCTTAATTCCATCACCAAACACTATGTGGCCTAGGAATGCCACCGCTCAAGCCAAAACTCACACTTAGAGAACTTGGCATACAAATCCTTGTCTTTCAAAGTCTGAAGAACTATTCTGAGATGACTAGCATGATCTTCTTCATTCGTTAAATAGATTAGTATGTCATCAATGAAAACGATAACAAGCATATCTAAATAAGGTTTGAAGACTCTATTCATAAGGTCCATGAATGCTGCTGGTGCATGTGTCAAACCAAAAGACATGACCAAAAACTCATAATGACCATATCTGGTTCTGAAAGCTGTCTTTGGAATATCACATTCCCTTACTCTTAAGTGATGATAGCCTGATCTGAGGTCAATCTTCGAAAAACAGGTGGCACCCTGAAGCTGATCGAAAAGATCATCAATCCTCGGAAGAGGGTACTTATTCTTGATGGTAACCTTGTTCAACTGACGGTAATCTATGCACATCCTAAGGGAACCATCTTTCTTTCTCACAAACAAGACCGGAGCTCCCCAAGGTGAGACATTTGGTCGAATGAAACCCTTATCTAGGAGATCTTTCAACTGCTCTTTCAACTCTGCTAGTTCCATTCTATATGGCGCAATAGAGATAGGACGAGTATAAGGAATGAGGTCTATGCCAAAATCTATTTCTCTCTCAGGAGGAATTCCGGGTAGGTCATCAGGAAAAACTTCTGGAAACTCTCTTACTATAGGAACTGACTAAATAGGAGGTATCTCAACACTAGAGTCATTAACTCGGACTAAGTGATAGACACAACCCTTCGAAACTAACTTCCTCGCCTTAAGGTACGAAATGAAACGACCCTTAGGCACTGCTGAACTACTACTCCACTCTATGACTGGCTCATTCGGAAACTAAAACTTGACCACTCGAGTTCTACAATCTAATGATGCATAACAGGCATGAAGCTAATCCATACCTAGAATGACATCAAAATCTACCATGTTTAACTCAACTAAATCAACCATGGTGCTCTTGTGATTGATAGAAATGGGACAATCACGATAGACTCTTTCTGCTAGAATAGACTCCCCAACAAGTGTAGAAACACAAAAGGGTTCACAAAGTCTTTCAGGAAGAACATCAAACTTATTTGCAACATAAGGGGTCACAAAAGATAAAATTGCTCCTGGGTCTAACAAAGCATACGCCTCAAAAGAAAAGACTTTGATCATACCAGTGACAATATTTGGAGAATTCTCTTGCTCATGGGTTTGCTCCTCCGCCAGTACCAGAAGTAGCTCCTCTAGGTGCAGCCCTGTCTGGTGGAGCAACTGATGAAGACTGGGCTCTATTGCTCCCATTACCCTGTCTGTTCTTTGGACACTCTCGCATGAAATGTCCACTCTGACCACACTTGAAACAATCAATGCAGCCCTCACGACAAATACTTGAGTCGTTCCTACCACACTTGGCGCAGGCAGGAGGCTTACTACCCCCTTGCGCCACACTACCCTGTGAATATGTAGGTTTAACTCTGGAATTTTGACTATGGTACTTACTCTTGTTCTTAGGTGCAGGTGCACTAGCAGATGATGGAGTAGGTCCCTTATGTTTCTGTTGGAAAGACGACCGGTTTACATTACTCTTCTGCTGCCCGGACTCATTCCCTGTCTTAGCTCTCTTATTCTTGAACTCCTCTCTGTCCCTCAGTTTCTCTTCCTCTACCTGCTGCACATAGACCATCAACCTTGAGATGTCCATGTCTCCAATAAGCATTGCTGCTCGGCCCTCCTTGCTTGACAGGCGACCCAAACCAGCAACAAACAAACTCATCCTACTCCTCATGTCCGCAAACATTTTAAGAGTATAGCGAGACAATTGGGTGAACCTCAACCCATACTCATGCACACTCAAAGAATCCTGTTTTAGTGTGAGAAACTCATGTACCTTAGCCTCTTTCAGTTTCGGGGAAAGAATCACCCTAAAAAGGCCTCCTCAAAACATGCCCAACTCGCAGGTGGTGCATTCTTAGCTCTACCCCCTTTCCACTGATCAAACCAGGTCTTAGCAACATTCTTCATCTGATATGCAGCTAGCTCCACTCTCGCAGTATCAACAACATGCATCACATCGAACAACTTTTTTAGTTCCTCAATGAAATTTTCTGGATCCTCTGCAGTGCTCGAACCAGTGAAACTTGGGGGATTCATCCTCAAGAACTCACGAATCCTTGAAGTGTCAGCCTCTTCTTGCCAAGCTCCTCTTTGCTGCCCAACCTGATTGGTCACAACTTGGCTAAGCATCCTTATAGCCTCTCTAAAGTCAGCATTAAAGACCTCTCCTTGCGGTTGCACTTCAGGTGCATTAGGTAACTCTTGCTCTTCAACATTCTTCCTAGCTGGACGACCTCTGACTGCTCTTCGTGGAGGCGTGGTAATCTGAAAACATGCGCAAGCACGAATTAAAGGGAAACTTTTAGAGATAAACTCTAACGCACGAGATGGATATGAAAGAAGTGAAGAATTTCCTAAATGTTGCAGCCTCCTAATTATAGATGTGGCGCGCTTCACACCGATAACTAAGACTCTATAGACATGGCTTAATAGACTCCCTAGGATTCTTGAACTATGTGCCCTGATACCAAGTTTGTCACGCTCCGAGCCTACACCCTGGGCAGGACTGGCACTCGAAGACCATTACTGGTCCTAAGCGAACCCTTGGCCTGGCTTTCTGAACTCAGTGGAAGAATTACTCAGCATAATAAGTTTAAACAATAACTTAAAGAAATAACATCTTAGCCAAAATGGAAACTTAGTCTTTAAACAACATCTGAATGAATAATGCAAAGACTATTGAACTAATAACTAACTAACTGTCTATGAAGCCTCTAAAACAACTGAGATGGATGTTGGGACAAACCCCACAACATCCTAATGAACTAAACTAGAAAGCGAATAAAAGAGTCCTCCAAAATGTAAGGAGGCTCACCACTGACTCTTAGTTACTCAACTGAATCAACGAGGCGCTAGGTGCTGATCCTGGTATCAGTACATTAAATGTACGAGTATGCGAGTTGGAATGCTAAACAACATAGGCTAGAAAAGGGATCTGAACGAAACTGAAGAACTTACCTGGCTCAACTCAACTCAACCTGACTGACTCATTTCAATATAAAGCAATTTAAAACAAGTGCATTATACAGAAAAGCTGTTTAAAAACATGATATAACTCTGTGTGTATGCGAAGATACAATAAATCTGAGATGTATATAGAAATACAAATTAACTGATGTATATAAAAATATAATAACTGATGTGGGAGTTTCTCTAACCGACAACCATCACATAAGAGTTATAATGATGATACATCGATCAACCTCACGCTGCCAGAGCATCCTATACCCGGCCAAAGGTATAGAACCTGAACTGAGCATCCTATACCTGGCCAGAGGTATAGAACCTGAACTGCCTAATGGATCCACTAGTCTAATTTGAAAAGGATTCATCTAAAAAGTATGAACCTCTTTTACCTATGATGGCTACATGGTTCTATGGGGGCTGTGGGTTCTTTGAACGCTCCCCCAATTCGGTGCTCAATACTACTCCCAAAAATGTACTGGCTCTTATGTTTTTAAAAAATATTTCTTTCTGCTGATTTGAGATAATTGCTCAAAAACATAGCTCTAAGGCTAACTTGGGAAATCTCAGTTTCCTCTCTTATTTAAATGTGAAAACATTTCTTTTAAACTCATTGGGGAATACATAGTCGCCATATACCTCTTTGAAGAAAACAACTTCAAACCATAGCTTTACTCTTGCTTAACTTTAAAACTTAAGTCTTAAAACGACGTTAAAACATTGTTAAAGACCCTTGAAAACTTTAAGAAACTTGGCTTTAACTTTCTTCTTAACTTCTAGACTTAACTCTTAACTTCTTTGACTTTGATCTTAACTTTCCTTGAATTGAATTATGGATTCAAGGTTCATGATCTCATGTATATGAATGATTTCATGATGTCTATATGTACTTTAGAGTGTTGGAATTGACTAGGAAACATAGGTACATCACTTAGGAACAAGTACTAAAAGTTGGGGAACGAATAGGGAAAACTGACGTCCTTGGCGCTCTGAGAGGCGCGGGGCGCCAACCCTCAAACTTCAGAGAGGTCTGGCTGGCGCTCTGGCTGGCACGACATGCCAGAGGCCAAACTTCAGAGAAGTTTTTGTGGCGCTCTGGCAGGCGCGATGCCCCAAGCCCTTGCCCAGAACTCTCTCACTTTTCTCCTTCGTTTTTCATCTCTAAACCCTCCAATCTTACCTAGTTCTTCCCCCAAACACTTAGGGTCATTAGTACCCTCAATATACAACCAATCTAAATAGAAAAATAACCCGGAAACATGAAGAAATTCACCCCCAAGCATCAACAACTCAACCAACAAGAATTCTACAATTTGTTCTTCAAGAACCTCACTTCTTCAACATGTAAAAAACTCAAAACCAATGGATTGAAACAAGTTGGTGTGTGGGTGAACTAAACCAACACAAAAATATCTCACATACCTTAATAGGGATCACCCCCGACGAATTCCACTCGCAAGCTTGGATGATCTTGGCGAATTCTTGCTTTCTTCTCCCATTTTTTCTTCCTTTCTCTTTTCTCCAAGACCTAAGCGTGAATTTAATTATTCTAATCTGAACAATTACCCCAAATAAATCCCTAAAAATAATTAGGAAATTAATTACATAAAGACTACTTTGCCCGCCCTACCTTAATTCCGGATTGGGACTTTCCTCAATCCAACAACCCACCTTCCGAAAGGCATATCTCACTCATACAATGTCGAAATCGTGCAATATCGGCGGCGTTGGAAAGATATCTCCAAGGTATTTCCAACCATATCAATATCGGATCCTAACTCCTCCTGATCTAGGAGTTATGACCGTTTGAAAATGGCCAAAAACTCACTTTCTTAACTTAGACAAAATTTCCAGATTTCCTTATTCTTTCCAAAAATTAATATTTTCATATTTTAAACTCTTTATAGTTGTTACTAGGTGTGAGATGTTACAATTTTAAAGTTTTGTGGCTGTTCGAGTGGAAGAGGTGAAGTCGTCTTCTCAATTCGTCGTTCAGTTCGCTGCCCGGAAAGAGGAAATTCTTTCTTAGCTATTTTTTGTTTAATTACCAGCTTTTCTTTGTTTTATATTTATGTGTTTTTAGCTTTGTTTCAGTTTCATGGATTAGACTTTGGTTTGATATTTAAGTAGATAATAATATTACTTTTGTGCTTACCGTTAATATTCTGTGGTTATAAATCTCCTTAGCTTTCTTTGGTGTTCTATTTGTGTTGCCATCTGAATCAAGTCCCGCCCCAGCTGTTCATTTGAAGCTTTGTTTTGCCTATATAAATGTGTTTATTGTCAAGCCTAGGCCAATCTTGTTTCCATTTTTTTGCTTTGTCTCGTTGGATCCTTTAAGTAATATGCCTTACTGATTTTTCTTAGATAATTTAGCTTGTTTAATAATATCTGTATACCTTTATATTTAAGTTGTCATGTAGAGATTTTGTTTTATTTATCCTTAACCCAATATGTTGGTTGCTTTATCAAGATGCAATATCCCATTTGTTCACTATTCTTAAAGGCTATGTACTGCCAACCTCTCTCCAGATGCCCCCTCTATTTTCTTGTCATTATTTGATTTCATTGTGGTTGATGGTACTGAGGTATAATTAATCAATTTGTTGGTATAAAGGTTTGATGAATTCTCATGCTTTGAGTAGAGCTTTTATCATCTTAGTTTAGCATCTTGAATGAGCTATTTTTTTTGGTCAAATTGATTGCTTAAGATGAGAAGATCACTAGCTACATGTTTGTTTTATTTTGAATGATCTGAAATGATATGTTAAGGATCTTATTTGTTCGGGAATCATGAGTTGATCCTAGGTCTAGTCGAGCTCTAGATGAAGTTGAATTTTAATTCAACTTCTCTTTGGTTGCTCCTAAATCCCTTAGATCCTCATGTCACTCCTTTGAGCTATAGGTCCTAAATTGCGTACATTAGGCTACTGTTTTGTTATTTATCAGTGATGTTGTGTTTCTCTCCGTCTAGTTGCTCCTCTTTTTGATTATGGAAGAACGTTTGTTTCTCTGTCACCTTCTTATTTTGAAATGGGAATTATTGTTTGGAGTCTTGATTATTCTCTTTGTTGAATCACATAGATTAAAGTTAGCAAATAAAAGGTTGCATCTTCTTGTCTATTCCGCATTATAGAGGTGTTAAGTTTTCAAATATAGTTAACCAGTTCATGTTAAAGTCATATGATTAAGTCAGACATCTTTCTTGGTGAGTTTTAGTACCATTATGTGTTGCTTTTATTTCTGGATACAATTCCTAATATTGGATTGAATTATATCACTTGCTGATCATCATTTCATATTGATCTTTGCTTGTTTATCTTGCTAATATTTATTTTCCTCCATTTCTTGCGCATGAACTCTCTCCGAATGAGTCCAACGGACTCCCCTCTCTTGCATTTTCCTCTCTTTGAGTCCTCCTCCAAGTCGTGAAATAGAAGTTATTTTTATTGGGTTAAAAACCCATGAAATGAGGCAGATTGCAGCAGTCCTAAAGGGCTGAAATTTGAGTATTTTGGACTTAAAAGCTTGGTAAAATGACCAGCAGCAGCAGAGACCTCTAAAAGGCCGAAAAAGGAGGAGCAAAAATGGGTTTAAACCCCAAGAAACCAGCAGGATGGCGGCAGTCCCCAAAGGGCTGAAAATTGGATTCTTTTTGGACTTAAAAAATCCAGTTAGATCGGCAGTACTAGCACAATGGCAGCTGCAAAGAGCATTTAGGCCAAGGGCCTTGATTCTTGTTATTTATTATCTTGATTTATGTTCTTAATTTGTTTTGGAAATGCTAACATTTTTGTCTTATATCTAACTTAGATGAATCCTTGGGAGGTTTTTAATGACTTTTTTTTTATTTCGTTACTCATTCATTTTTTAAGTAGTCAAATTTTCAAAACCCATTTTAGTTAAGTCACTCTAAGCTTCAAGACTAACTTGAGAATTACCCATATTCTTTCATAGTGAGTATTTAGCTTTCAAATCCACGCTTAAGTTATTGTGTTGATTTTTCAACTCAAAAACTTGACTCAGATAAAATGTTAAGTTAAATTATTATTTTGACACTTTAGCATTTGACTTATTTCATACTTGGAATAAGATGAGTGTATAAGTATCAAAAGACTTTTGTTATTTTAAACAAGATTTTTCACAAGTAATCTTAAGTTTCCTTTTAAAATTAGCCAACTTTTAAATCCATCGGTGAACCACGTGTTAGTGGATTCTCTAAGATGCCTAAACCCTTCCTTAGAGAATTAATTGAACTCTTACCCGAGTCTGGTTTTATTTAAAATGTTTTCTTTCAAAAACCCTTTTGAAATGGTTTTCTTAATTTTTCCTAAAAATTAAGTGGCGACTTCCAAATTATAAATTTTTCCAAAACTTAACAAAAATTGCCAAAGTTACGAAATTGGTTTCAAAACCTTAGTTTTCAAAATTGGGTTGTAACAGAGTCTAGTAGAGTCTTGCGGAACGGTACAATGACGTCCGTACTTTTCTTCGAGATGCTATAGGACTTTAGGAAAAACTCATATCCTTCTGCTCCTTCGTGCTATGACTTGAATACAGTTGGTATCTGGGTGATACAAATTGTTATCTTTCCTCCTTCATTCTATGGTCCGAAATAGAGAAACAAAAGTGGTAAAACCATCACTAGCAAGAGAGGATATGTATAGACTACCGACAGTTGAATAGGGTCACCATTCAGAACAAGTATCCATTGCCTCGGATAGATGACTTTTTGACTAATTGCAAGGTGCATCGATTTTTTCTAAGATCGATTTAAGGTCTGTTTACCATCAGTTAAAGATTGAGGCGGTTAAGAATTGGGTTCGACCAAGTTATGTGATTGAAATTAACAGTTTTGTGGGGCTCGCTAGCTACTATTGTCGCTTGTGGTATGAGTTGAGTCCAATTGGTATCTCCTGATTCCAATTGGTATCTCCTGATTCCAATTGGTATCTCAACGAAGTAAACTAGACATTCTAGTCCCGCCTGAACAAACACAAGCAAGTTAATTAAAACTGAGAAGGTTCCAATTGGTATCTAGCCTTTGGGGCCGTATACGACATAAATGATTAGTAATAGTCGTCTATAGAATGAACTAATTAAAGAATTTGGACTTGTCTGCAGTTTGTAACTGCTTGAGTGTCGTGAAACTTGTCGTGAAAAGAAAGTCATGACAAGATTAGGTGCAAGGGTCTAGATAAATTATGATGTGGTTCGTAAGCGAGAAATCTGGACGTGTGAGAGTCTTGGTGTATCCTTGGGATATGAGTGTGGTAGTGTTGAAACAATGTAAAAGAATTCTAAAGTGCGTACTTCGTTGGGTTAACCGGGGGGGGGGTACACAATAATTGTCCTAGCTAAAGGGATTTTCTTAAATGCCTAGTTATAGCTGGGAAATCTAGGGGAAATATAGAAAAGAGAAGAACCCCATAAATTGTTGGCAGGGTTCTATTTTCGTTAAGGCCGCTGGGGCAGGATTTTTTCCCGTCACGGAGACCTCCAGTGCAAAATTTATCCCGCCAGAGCGGGACAGGGCGAGACAAAATCTCATCCCCGTCTCCTTTATTTTCTGCTAGTCACAATTTTGGAACCCGAATAGTACCCGAACTAACCCCCACGATCTAATTCATTGTTCAACAATCGAATATAAGTTGTAAAGTGTGTTAAATTATGGAGAACCTGGGCATATGAGGAGGAAATCAGTGAGGCCGTGTAGGCCGGGGAAATAGCAAATGCAGGTAGAGGAGTATTGCAGCCAGGCAAGGAGATTTCCTGTCAAGATGACAGGGCTTAGTTATATGTTTTTCCGGGCGAAATCAAGTTTGAGATGTGATGCAGTGGTCGCTAGTGCTACTCTTGTCTGTGCCCGGATGGTTATTGCTTTGTGTGATATGGGTTCTACTTATTCGTACATTTTAGTTCAATTGCCTTGGGATTTGATGTGGTTTGTGATATACTTGATGCCCTCATCCATGTTTCTACCCCAGTTGAAGAGTCAGTCATAGTCATCCTTGT
>JAJOOS010002914.1:0-41579 GCA_029582725.1 Solanum chiquidenum | reverse complement strand
ATGTGGGCAACATCAGTTTAGTGATCACGCCAGCATGTCTTTATACCTCTGGCAGGGTATATTGGGTCCTCTCGATGGGGCGTATACATCGGACTCCATATTTAGCTCATGTGGTTTTATGTCGGTTATTAGTAGCTCCCACAGTTCAGTCAGACTCTATTGCATTGACACATTTACAGTTCATTCAGTATTCAGTCAGCATGTTATAAACTGGTCACTGCATTCAGTTATCTCAGCATTCAGTATTTATATCATTATCAGATTATGTCATTGCTTATTTGCTTTGTTCAGTTATGATGTTATTTCAGCTTTATTTTATCTTGCATGCTCAGTACCTTTCAAGTACTGACGCATACGTGCGCTACATCTTCTCATGACGTAGGTTCAGGTTCTTAGCATCCAGATCATGCTTAGATCGATTCCCGATCTCCAGTTCAGCAGAACCAGTGGTGAGTCCTCAATCTCCGAGGATGACTTTTCAGTATTTTCAGTCTTTTAGTTTCAGTTTTGCTAGATCTAGTTGGGGTATGTCCCAACATTTCTAGTCAGTTTAGAGATTTATTTCAGACATAGTTAGATTCAACTTAGTATTGAGTTAATATCTTCTTTGTATTAAACTCATCAGTTATCATTTATCTCAGTTTTAGTATATGGGTATTTCCCATCTTTTCATTTTAAATTATGATTTAGCTTCCGCATCAGTTTATTATCTTTAGTATGATCATGATCATGCCAGCAGGGTTAGCTTGGGATCACTTGTGGTCATAGGTCCCGTGTCCGCGTCTCGGGGTGTGACAGTTACACTATAAATAGAGGCATAATGATTCATATTATACATACTTGAAGATTTGGTGAGCACTTGGAATAATAAGAAAAGCTCTCATCTCTTGTCTCCTTATTTCTATTGCTTTCATCTTCTATATTTCTTGTCTTATTTTGCTTTAGTTTTACAATACGTTATTAGCTTGAATGTTCCACCATTGCAGGATTGAAGCAAAGTAAACAAAAGAAGGTAAAATAATTGTGTTTATTTTTCTCTTAGAAACAAGGTAAATTATTGTGGAATCTATTTTATATTTTACTTGTGAACATGTGAATGATTAATATTATTGTTACTGTGCTTTTTTTTTCACCTATGACTATATATACTTTCTTTTGTATGCGAAACTTATTTTATATTTTATTTATGATTATGCTCACTGTTTTGGTTATTACATAAGATTTTAATTTATTTTGTTTTGTGTGTGAAATATTTTGGGTTCACATGGAAATTGAAAAAAGGTGATGATAGTTAGCAATTTTATTTTAGTGTGATTGGAATTATTATTTTCTTAGTGTGCAATTGATTCCCTGATTTATAACTGTAATTCACTAGCTTAATTATTGTGCACCAAACATAATATAATATAATACTATGCGTAACTCTCTATTTTGACAAATTTACGATATTAGTACATACTTTGTTGAGAATATTTTTATTGTGTTTCGTTTTATTTTTAGTGTTAATAACAAAGTAGTAATATTTTTTAAGGCTCAATGGTGAGTCTTATTATATTTGGCTTATTATGTCATTGATTGAGGGTAAGACGAAAGATTCAAGTCATATCGCACCAAAAGGGTAATCGGGTGAGAGTAATGATGCAACATGATAATAAAATGTTGGGTTGGATCCCAACAAATAATGACCTAAAGTGTCATATTCTGGGTAAGACGTTGGGTTCAAGTCCCAACATAATATAATGATGATGTAATGATGACTGAGCAAATTGATATGCTCTTGATAAAAGTCATGAAATTCGCTCAACTGATTTACTTCATTCTCTTATGCGAATGTAATAGCAGTGCATAATATGTCTGAAAAATGATAAGTGGTTGAATGTATGTTACGACCCGATTCCTCGAATCATGATGGCACCTACTATAGCCCACCAGTAGGTAAGCCAACCCGTAAATCGAAACAACAAGTAATAGGTCTGAGGGCAGAAACTAAACAAGAGCAGGCAAAATTTAAGATAACAACATAACCAGGCGGAAGTAAACCAAAACATATATACAAATAAAGATCCCTCCCAGAACCTGGTAGTCACTAGTACAGAGCTACTAACAAAATGAGTACAAGTCACAAAAGTGGACCACAGAGACTGGACTGCCTTGAAAGGTAAAAGACAAGTCTATATATACAGATGGAGACTGAAATATTACAAAACGCCGTGTGCTCACCCCCGTATCCGGATCAGACTACTCCAAGTTGGATCAACGCTGGCCACTGGTGCTCGGACATGCATCACGAAATAGATGCAGAGTGTAGCATGAGTACCAAAACAGCAGGTACCCAGTAGGCATTATAGGCCGACTGAACTTGAAAAGTAAAGGCAATATGAAAAGAAGGAGTAACACAAACCGAAGTTAAGAACGAAAGTCTAACTAACAGTGGAAAGCAAACGATTGTAGAAAGAACTAACTAAAGTAATCTATAAGCTAACTACACCTCACTGGACCCCCATAAGCCCAGAAGGTACACTCGTGCGCAAGTTAAATAAAAATCCGAACGGACCCCCATAAGCCCGACGAGTACACAGAATAACTAAAACTAAAGAGAAATGCATATAAGAACCCAAAAACGGAGAACATCAAACCAGAACCTCAACCCTAATTAGTAGAATATGATAGTACGGAGGCCAGACCTCAAACCGGATGCTCACCAGAAGTACCCCAGTAACCAATCACAAGTATCAAGTATATGAGGCCGGAACTCTAACCGGATACTCTATAAGTATATGGGCAATAGAGGTCGGACCTTAAACCGGATGCTCTATAAATATCTGGGTAATAGAGGCCGGACCTTAAACCGGATGCTCTATAAAGGTGCCAATGTAGCTGCTGAAAGAGTCCCAATCGATCCATACTCATAAATTTCCGTGAAACGCTGTTCACACATAGCCAATCAATGTAAGTCCTTGGAACCAAATCGAAAACCAAATTCAAATCATGAAGCTGAACTAGTGTCACCGACGTAACTCATGAAGCCGTAACATCGGGGAAAATAAGGATAACTAAAGTCGGAGCAAGCGTATCGCCTAGCTAAGGCCCAAACTATCAGACTCAAGTCTGCTACACCAGTCTACATGGATCTAAGTCGGCCGAGCGACGTCGGGGTAAAACTAAGGCTTATTGCTTCTGAATCATGTATTTCTAAGGCAAGCCCTAGTCAAACCTAAACTAAGGCCCAACATGCTTCAAATAAACAGTAAATTAAGCATGCAAGCACTCCACATAGCAAGGAGGGTCAATTAATAATACAAAGCATGCTCACAGTTACCCGATAATTCTCAAAATAGGCCGAAAACATGATTTCCAAAATTGAAACCTCTGACGGGGTGCTCTGAACTCGTTCGGAACCCCGTGCACGCAAACGATATATGCAACCATACCAAATTTGATATTCTGAACTCAACGGCACAGTCAAAATTTCCATCAGAGGTCATCTTGATAAAAAGTGGGGCCCACTTCCAAAAGCCATTTTAAATCAAAAACTACAAAAGAGCTCCGAAAAATATCGAAACCCTCTAGACACAAAAGAAAGGTCAATATAGACCAAACTTGACATTTCGAAGCTAACCGCGCTGACGGAATTTTCATTCGAGCACGTTTACTCGAAATGTTGATCAAAGTCAAACGTAGGCTTTAAACTTAAAATTAAAACGCCTAATCGCACCGACTCACACTGAAATTCTCGGGAGTCATGCCGACCATGCTACTAGCATGAAATGACCCTTCCGGAGCTGATGAAATCGTCAGAAATGGATTCCGATGTCATCTTCTTGAACTTTTGATCGAAAATGATTGTTCAAGGCTAATAAGCTCCAAAACACAAAAACTCGCACCAAGACCAAACGAACAACCAGGTGACCGAACTGTCAGTCCCAGCAAGTAATAAATGACTTGGGGTCGCTACAGGAACGCTCTAAACGACACATAGAAGGCAATACACAGAAATGACCAGGAGGGTCATTACAATGTATGAATATGGGTGTGGTAAAATGTTAATGGTCATCATTATGGTAATTAAAAAGAAGAAAATTATGGGTTCTTAAGATGTTCCTTCAAATGTGAAGGTAATTTTGTTCATTAAAGTGGTATAAAAGGTTATTGGACGACATTGTTTCTTAAGATGGTCCTTCAAATGTGAATGTGATTGTTAAAGGTAATTTTTATCCATCAGAGTGGTATGAGAAGTTATTGGCCACATTGTTGTTGGTGCAACCCAATTTGAAATTTTTTGTAAATCCTCCATCAAAATAAAGGAATACAAAGTGGTAGTACAATTGGTACATTTGACCTCTTAAAGTGATGTTGAGGTGAGTCACATAAATTTGATAATGTCAAAGCATGACAATGAGTTTCTAATAAAAACTTATGGAGCATGTACACATGGTTATGGTCCATTTTTTAAAGAAAATGTGACTTGTGTTCGTATGTATAAGAACATGTTCATGTATTGTTGGGTGAATGTCACATCTCACCTCTACAGGAGGTTTGAGAGATTGAAAGGAAATATTTTAACATAAATGGTCATTTTTGTCATATACTTTGAGTACTACACAAATATTGTGGTGTATTTTATTATGAACAACTGGAGGACAAAAGAAAGAAAGATTTTTTTTTTATATAAAGGTTGTGGTCATGACCAAAATAAATGTTGTTGTGTGGCAACACAAATTTTTCATTGGTTGTCAAGTAATAATTTTTGCATGTAATAATTTTATCCATGACAACAATAATAATTTTCTCCTTGAAGGAGAATGGTCACCATAAAAATGGTGTTGTGAAATTTATGGTAGTACACAAAATTAATTGAGAAATCTGAAAGAGTCAATTTGTTACTACCCGGAATGAAATTGTTCATAATATTAGGATTGTAGTAAGTCTCAAAAGAAACTTTTTAAGTTTCGGAGGAATTGAAAAAAAAATATTGTATTGAGACTGTAAATTATTGAAAGATTAAATATCTTCAGATTACTACAATCAAAGCGGGTTATGAATATTTACATAATAGGTTACCCGTCTTTCTCTTGTTTGTTGAATAAAAATATGAGCATGATGAAGGAATCACATGCAAAAGTAAACTAGAAGTTTTCTAGAATAAATATCAGTTGGCATAATCGGTTGACCATTTCGATTCAAATGTGATGCAAAAGAAATTGAGAATTCGCATGGCTATATGTTTGAAGAAATAAAAGATTCTTCAAGAATTCTCTTGTGTTGTTTGTTCTCGTGATAAAATGATCAATGTACCAACTAAGGTTGGGGTTGTACCCCCTGAAATTATTTGGAACATATGAAAATGTTAATATGGACCCGTTCACCTGCCATGTGGACCGCTTACTATTATGATTTAATAGATGCATCTATGGTATGGTCACATGTGCATTTGTATCAACTTACAAATTGGTTTTTGTAAGGTTGTTTTGCTCAAATTGTTAAATTAAGAGCACAGTTCCAAACTATAAAATTATGTTGATAATACTGGTTGGTTTAGCAGAAATTGTATGCCTCCAATTATAGCTAGACCATTGATTATGAGTACAAATCTCTCAAATAAAATTCGGTATGAGATGTGTTTATTTAACATGTATGCATCAAGCCAACAAGGTTCTCCCATCACAATTTGTTCAAGGTCAGGAACCAAATAATTTCCATCTAAAAAAAAAATTGATGTGTGCACATATGATTTTATTGTTCCACCACGCACAAAGATGGATCCCCAAATAAGATTGGGGGTAAATGTTAGATTTCCTAACATTAGGGGGAGATATGTTTAGCAGCTGAAATTATGTGTGGGGTGAATTATCTAGATCCTCGTTAAAAAAATGTGAACTTGAAGTTCAAGAGATAATTCATTTGCAAAACGTTGCAAATAATTTGTTAGATGTATTTGCTGACCTAATATTTTAATTAAGCTGCAAATGCTTCAATAAATAGTCCTTGAAGGACAAAGTCTATGGTACGCCAGAAGCGTGATAGACCAATCGATTTCAAACGTAAAACTCCTTGAGGAAGGAGAGGAGCAAATTATCAAAATGGTCATGATAATGAGGTAAATGCTTTGAAAGAGTACTATGACATAACACTTCATAAAATCTTGGCAAAGATTCAGGTACCTGAAAATGATGAAAAATGAAGAGATCTCGATAAGTTATGTCATATTGGAATCGAATCAAAATGGCCGTCGACGGTATCTTTGATATGAAGTAGCACTCAATGTTACAAGTGGTTACGAGGATCTTAAATTCGAATTTGTCATATAATGTGGACAGATAAATGATTGGCCAAATAAAATGCACTATTCAAGTATATTTTGTTTCAATTAGAAAAGTGATGATTTTGAACTTATAGTTCATGGATCAAAATATATGTCAGTGGGGTACAAATGAATCATTGTGTGAAAGTATAAACGTAAGATATAAAGTAGGGTTTGTGCCTCGGGGCATAAAGGGTTTCTGCAGAAGTCCTAACATTATTAAATGGAGATATGTTCTCCAGTGGTGGATGCAATGAGACTTATTTCAATCTGGCAATAAATGAAATACTTGAATATGTATAGTAATTGATTATCATGTCTAATTAGATGATGAATGTTATATGAAAATTCTTGAAGGATTTAAAAGGTCTTAAAACAATTCCATTGAGCACCCAATGGTTCTTAGATTGCTTAACACAGAGAAAAAATCTTTTCAACCTCATGAAAATGATTAAAAATGCCGTGTATTAGTGCAATTACAAATTGTTGGTTATGAAAATGCTAGAAGATTATTTGATATATATATATATATATATCAAGTTATGTGAGGGGTTTGTCACATTATCATTCAAGTTATGGCAAGAAACTAAAAAAGCAAGTGACTCAACACATAGAAGATGTATTATTTTCTTTGAGAAGAAAAGGCGAGTTTCAATAATATTGAAATGATCAATCTTTGAGTCAGAAATGATTTGATTTTGTAAATGCAAAATATTTATTTGATCTGCATAAAGCTCAATCGCAAATGAGCTATTTGTTTACATATAGAGACACACCAATATCTTGGCATTTCAAAGAATCAAACATTGATAATCACTCCTTCAAATCATGCAGAAATAATATTGATCTATGAAGTAAGTCGGGAGTGTGTTTGGTTGGAATCATGATCTATCATATTCAGAAAATATGTGATTTTACTTTGGCAAAGGATATTTCAACCACCATATACGAAAATAATATATAGCTTAATTGAAGGAAGGATACAATCAAAGGAGATCGAACAAAGCATATTTCACCAAAAGTCTTTTTCACACATCAACAAAATGGTGAGATAGACGGTCAAAAGGGCATTCAAGTGATAATCTTGTAAACTTATTCACTAAGGATTGGCAACATCAATATTTGAGAAGTTGTGATATAAGATTGGAATGCATCGTCTTCGAGATATCAAATAAAGTTTTTACTAGGGGGAGAAAAATACGCGTTGTACTATTTTCCTTAACCATGGTTTTGTCCCAAATGGGTTTTCCTGTTAAGGTTTTTAACGAGACAGCATTCAAGCGTATTGAAAGATATGTGTACTCTTTTTCCTTCACTAGGATTTTTTTCCCACAGGGTTTTTTCCTAGTAAGGTTTTAACGAGGCATATTATCTATGGACATCCAAGGGGGAGTGTTATAAAATAATATAGTGTGGATGTCCACTACACCAAGAAGTTACTACATTACTTTCCTCCATTATGAAGATAACCATAACCTCCATAACCTCCACCTTTATAACCATTATTCTGGTAACCTTTCACTTCCATAACCCCCCCCCCCATTATATTCATGTTAATGTCATGTTTATGACTAACTTTTTGTATGCCTCTATGTTACACTATAAATAGAGGCATAATGATTCATATTGTACATACTTGAAGATTTGGTGAACACTTGGAATAATAAGAAAAGCTCCCATCTCTTGTCTCCCTATTTCTATTGCTTTCATCTTCTATATTTCTTGTCTTATTTTGCTTTAGTTTTACAACTAGATGCTATTAATTATCGTAAAAAAAAATTGGCTGCTTCATCTTTTGGTACGTTTAATTGTAGTGCCTTATGCATAGGAAATAAAATAAAATAATTGAGTTTTGGTTGATTAAATAGATGTATATGTCCTTTTTTCAATAGATTCTCTCTGGCAGTGCCTGAACTACTTGCGGAAAAAAGGAGCAACCTCCTTATAGTTTTCAAGTAGTACTAATAATGGTTATGGGTTGCGTGCACTGTTGCATTCTTAATTAGAGATTTTAAATTTAAGAAATGATATAGCTTTAAAAAGGACATGCAACTTATTTTGCAACCACACAACATCCGAATTCGAACGTAACAATGGATATTTTTGTAACTTCATAACAACTTGCTTAAATGCATAAATAATAGATGTAAATGTTGTATCATTTGGAAAGTACGGAACATTTTATGAGTGGATATTTTGTTCCTAAATTTATGTAAATAATATGAAGCAATTATTAGTATGCTATGCGATGCATGTTGCTTATATAGGAAAGACGATTTTATACGAGGAACCTGCTAATTTAATATTTTTAATTTATACAAAAGTCCTTTATTTATTATAGTACATTAATTAATGCATTATAATAACATTTAGCTAGACAACACCGTCAAGCAAGAAGGTTTCAGTACCTCTCATACTATTCTTAGTGGACGAAGTTATAGTGTTGCACTGACTTTGACACCACTGTTTGGCACAATAATATTCTGTGGTTCCACACCAACCAGATGAACTACAACACAATCCAGTAGGACATTTTCTACCTCCAGCTTGCATTCCGCATCGTCCGATTGCGTATGGAGGTGGAGGTGGGGGTGGAGGTGGAGGTGGACATTGGCTTTGACACCACGGTTCGCCGCAATGCTGTTTTGTAGTTCCGCAATAACCCCACATGCTACAACACGATCCAGAAGGACATTCTTTATAGCAACCTTGACGTCCGCACTCGTAGTCATCTACGCTCACAATAATTTATTTAGATCGATGTGCTCTCACATGCTCAAATATATAACCAAAAAATTAGATAAATATGTTTAATTCGATGAACAATTTTTAGAAAGAAGCAATAATAGAGAAGGAAATCTTTTAGCGATCCCCCATCCACGTACAACTAAAAGAGGAACATACAAATAAAGAATCTTTCCTAATAAACGCCTAATTGGCTATAATCTAAACATCCAATTAGAATTATATATGTGCTACAACGAGAACTGAGTTATTTGGGCTTTATTGATAGTCTTATATATTTAAACTAACTCATATGTGTTATTTAATAGGTTATCTAATTTAAATCGGAAAAAAAAAATCAACAAAAGGAGAAAACAGATAAATTGTGATATTGATCATAGAGAAGTGTTACATCATCTTGTTTATGCTTAGCTTGATTATATATATATAAATTCTGCAAATGCTTTTTTGTGAAAGGCTCTTAATATATAAAAAGACTTGGATATTATGTTATTAAATGCATATGTTTTATATGTAATAGATTATGCTTATTATGCAATGCATATTAATGCATTAATATTTGATCACTTTACCCAAATGATGAGTAAGAATGTTTTAGTGTATTATACCTATCGTGCGATTCTCAGTGGACAAATATGGAATTTTGCACGGACTTTGACACCACTGTGGGTTGCAATAATATTCTGTTGTTCCGCACCAACCTTCTTCACCACAACACGATCCATCAGGACATTTTATACCTCCAGCTTGCACTCCGCATCGTCCCGGTGGAGGTGGAGATGGGGGTGGAGGTGGCGGTGGAGATGGACATTGGCTTTTACAGTACTGACTGCCGCAATGCTTTATCGTAGATCCGCAATAACCAGGCCAACTACAACACTGTCCAGTAGGACATTTTTTGTAGCAACTTTATCAGAACGAAGAGATAACGAGCTCGCTAAGCTCTTCTTAGAATTAATTATTATTATTTGTATGAGGAACAAAGTCAGACCCAAAATATTAATGCACCCTTTCACTATTTTAATTTGTGATAATTGATAGATAATAGTTGACGTCTCACATGCTCAAATATATAGAAAAAATCGACAACTACAATAGCGGTGTTTAATTCGATAACAATAATTAATTCACCTACCATGAAGACTTTTAATTCGATGAACAATTATATTAGAAAGAAACATTAAGAGAGAAGGGTCCTACTCTAATCTATTTCTCTTATACTCCATTTTCCTTGACTTTTTGGATTTAAACACGTGACATAAGTGAAAATTATTGACTAAGATTTAACGAATTAAAATAAAATTATAATTATAATTTTGATAATTAATCTTTCATAAAAATACTAACTGCCACAATTATAACTATTTATAATAATTGTTAATTTGTTATGTTACTTTGATCCAAAATAGGGATCTAAATATGAGCGTACATGTGGAGTAATAGAGTCATGTGGGAGTATTTATAAACTATACCAAAAGAGGAACATACAAATAAACAAGGGGGACATAACCTTAACTTCCAAATAGTCAAATTACGACTCATCATAGCAAAAAATGAATACGAAAAACTAGTAGTTCAATGGCAAAGACATAAAGTGAAGAAATCGATCGCAGTATCATTTATACATACATTAGTACCACCCATTAGATAAATATGGTGTCGCTATATGTGGGTTTAGTATCGGCCACTCAAGATGCTATTGGTGCATCAATTAGGAAGGATATATACTTATCTACAATTTGCCATTTAAGCCGGAAAGCATTTACTCCTTCCGTCCCATATTAAATGGGTAATTTTGTTAAAAATATTTTTTTTTTTAAAAAAAAAAACTATCATCTATCATTGAGTTAGTGTTTTTTCACTGCAATCAAATCAGCTTATGCCACGTAAGTGTTTGCTTGAAAATTTCGATGAAGAGCTTTCAGAAAGAAAAGAAAGTTGTTGCAAAAACTATTTTCAACAAAACTTTAATATTAATGGACAATGAGGATCTAATTAATTATTGTACAATCATTATTTAGTGTGTCCTAAAAATTAGTTTCGTAGATCCCTACATTATATTAGTGGCACGTGCCCAAAACCTTAAAGGAAACAAATACTAAGAAAACTCAAGGTACCTTTAATAAAACTGTTTATCACAACTGTTTTTCTATTTCAATTAATGTGTTTTATTTAACTAGATATGAAATTTAGAATCTTAAATATGTTATGATATTTTTTTATTAAAAAAATGTGATTTTTAAATATGTATAACATTTGAGCAGATATTAAAATTTGTTACAAGAACATAAATATCTAAGCTAAGTTGTTTTAAAATTTTAAAACTTTTTTTGTTAAAATAAGGTCACATAAATTAAAAGGCAGAAGGCATAATTGTATACATTATTGGGGCATCTGCATAGAACCTTAAAATGTGACATGAAAGATAGTCAGCCATAAAAGCTCTGGAAAATAGAAGAAATAGGTTGCCGCTGTTTCCATACCTAATAAGAGAAATGTGGTGTCGCCATTACACTAATTGTACCTCTGATTCCTTACCTTTGTATAACATAATTTCACACGACTACGTTTGGTTTCAAAAATAGAGAGAAATTGTAAAGAACAACAGTTGCTGAACTAAGAACCATGCCTTCGGTAATTAAAACAGAAAAGAAAATGAACTAGGAGAGATATGAAACAATCATCACATGTTTCACTCTTAAACAGAATCAATAAAGATAAAAAGTGATTTGCCAGGTAAAATCTTCGAGTTCTCGAACAAGTTATACTCCATTGATCCCTCCCTTGCGAACAACGGTATGATCAAGCCATTAATCAATGAAAAGGGGGTGCTGCTTAAACTTAATAAAACCAACAAAATTCAAAAAACATGTAGAGTTACGTTAGCAATTGCATGACCTCACACCTAAAATAAATTATATTCTTTTCCCAACATTTTAAAGCCTCTCTACAGACACCAAAACCTATTCAACAAAACTTTTGGAGATGATAACTCGAAAAGAGGTAGTATAAGAATTCACTCATCATCATCCTCGTCTGAGCCTTCACTGTCCTTTTCCTGCATTAAGAAAATCAAGTTATACCAATGGAAGTCAACACACACTCACAAACCACTTGTATCGTTCAAGCTAATGATCTCTCATTTGGCTCTACGACCCAAGAACCATGTACAAAAGTTGTTTTATGTTATTCACAACGGAAAAGAAATTAGCAAGTACTATATCTCTTGATCCCAAAAAAATCAACAGTGCATATGTCCTCAAGGCAAAAATGTTTGACAAGTGTCACGAGTCACGGCCCTACTGGCGCGTGACAAACACATGTTTGAAAAACTATTCAACCACACTGGCGTCTTTAGACACGCTTAGAAAAGGTTGAGTATGTAAAGGCTTGCTCGTGTTGGAGATGTGTATCACAAGGATTTGACCTCAAGGTCAGGGGGATGCAAATCACATAACGAGCATCAAAATAATACTATTCAACAAGGACCCAGTTAACTTTCCCTCGAACCACAAGATATCTCTATTGTGTATATCCAAGAGATTAAAGCTAAATGTATGTCAATTATACAAGGCAAATTATTTTGGATCCTCATCACAACTTTGCTACAGTAGTTTTTTACTTCAACAGAGAAAGCAGAGAAATGGTAGGGACCAGGTATGTGAACAGGGGCGGAGGCAGCATATAATGAGGCCGAACCCCCTCGGCGAAAAATATTACTATTTATACATGGTTAAAATTATTTTTTAGGTATGTATAATAGATGTCGAACCCCCTTCCACTAATTCGTGTGTTTACTTCTCAGATTTTGAACCCCCTTATTAAAATCTCTGGCTCCGCCACTGTATGTAAACATTCATTATACATCCTTTTACTTCAACAGAGAAAGGAGAGACAAGGTAGGGACCAGGAAGATGAACACTAGTTATACATTTCGTACATCAAGTGTCCTTACCCATGTGTTGTTTGGTAAAACTAGAAACCGAAGTGAAAACATGATCATTCCTTCCTTTCTATCAAGATTGGGACGGTTGACATAACCTCCAGTTTTATTTCTGTTTTACTTCTGAAACGAAGGAATGAAAGAACTCAATGGTTTAGTTATCCCTCCCTTTCATCCTGAAATATAGTTCATAGTCTCCACAAAAAGGAGCATTTCCTATGCACTAGAATATTGAATTAAAAATTTATATTGTTACAAAAAATATATAATTAACTACTGGTAAATGGTAATATATAAATCTGCTCTATTTTTCATATAACACTGCAACAGACAAATTAGTTTTGAAACTAAGCTCACAATTTCCAGTGTAAAGCTAGAAAATCTTACTACCACGTCCTCTCCCATCATTGCATATTTACACCATCTATCATCAATATATCCTTAATTCTCTCTTCCTTTCTCTATGGATCAAAAGTCTAACAGATGTATGCCAAACTCAATCTTGTAATTTTTGAGGACAATAGCAAAGGTTGAGTTTGGCATTTTTTTTAAAAAGTCGTCGTCCAAGGAAAGAGTTATTATTAAAAAAAGGTTCATCCCCTTGTCATACCAAAAGAAATCCTACATAATCATACAACATATTGTCCTTGGTTTAGGCAAACAACTCATATAAACCCCTTAAGTTAATTTGTTCATAGACCATAATAAACCCAAAATAAAAGCTTTGGACATTCACAGAATAGTTGCTTTCCTATTCACACTGATGCAATTTCAATTTTTTTCATACTCTAATAGTGTAAAATCATATAGCTCACAAAAAAAAAAAAAAAAACCTCTGCAAAATTGAGGACAATAGCCAGTTCTTCTCAGAAACAAAGACATATTCCCCAATAAGCATAAATATGGTTTTTTGATTGCCTTCACTAACTAATGACACTATATGGTGAGAGTTAACACCTTTTTTAAAGAGCATGAGGAAAATTCTCAAAAAGCTCTAAAAGAAGACACGGTCAAGTGGCGGTGGGAGTTCAACAACACCTGAAGGATACTAAAATACAATTTGCCACTTAAGCCAGAAAGCATATATTAATATATTGATGGGATCGAATAATGAAATGAAATAATTAAGCACAAAAAGACACCAGTAACATTTGTCGGGAAAAAAAGAGACATATTTACAGTTGCAAACAAATAAGTATGCACGTGCTTACAGTCTAGATATGTTATCACAACTATTGCAATCATGAAGAATGAACTATCTTTACCTCATCACCACCTTCGTCCTCCTCAAGATCTTCTTCATCAGGATCCTGGAAAAAGTAACATTAGGCAAACATCAGAGATAATAAACTGACTTCCATGACTTAACGATTAGTACAACACGGAAAACAAGAATGAAGATGGTAGGGAACAAACATTGTTAAAATAAGTTAGAGGGTTCGGCCACAAGTCGTCCTTGATTATCTCAGCAACCTACAAAACGAAGGGGGGAAATGGAAATAAAAATACTATATGTTATCCACGAAAAATACTATAAGTTGGGAAAATGGAATCTTCCTACAAATACTATACCTTATCCGTGAAAATAGTAAAATGATAAATAAGAAATAAAAATCTCAGTCAAGTAATGGACACAAGATAAAGACATTACTTCATCTTGAATCTCCAGAAAGACATCCTCGTCATCCTCACCATCGTCCTTCTGATTGACTTCACTGAACCAGCTAAAGAAGCTGCACATACAAGCCCCAAGGGAGAAATCAACTGAGCAAGAATGACATACAATATCAACTTCTGATGTTTATTCAAGTGCTACAGTGTAGACCAGGGAACTCAAGGCCACTGAGCATGTGATCCTTCCACTTATCATCTTATAACTAACTTCTAATGAGAATCATCATGCACTTGATGGGCTAACTCAGTCAGTGCAAAACTATTACTAAAAGTGTTTCTACAGAGCTGAATTAACTAATAATCATCAGCATCAATCATAAAACTCGTGCCCCTGTTCTCATCAAGGTATTTAACATTTGATGCAAACACGTTGAACGGAGCTATGTCTACAATGACAGTATAAATTAAGTTGGGCTCTGAATTACTATGTGAATATCAGCAACTTCCTATCCAATCCTGATTGGTAGTGAATGCTAACAAAGTTTCCTAGCAGAAACAAGGCAAATTAAGGTTTCAACCAATACAATCAAAAGAAGTGACCGCTAGCAAGTTGATAAGCAGGGTATGTAAAACCTAATTGAAGTTTATAGAAACTTTCAAAGTTGATAGCTGATATATAATAAAAATCAAGAGACCTTCTTGAGCTTGTCTTGTTGATAAAATAAACCAATGGAAATACTAAACATTAAGAAACTAACCTTTCCTCAGCAAGGGATCGCTTGTTTCCTTTCTTCTCATGAGCAACTCCATTAGGAATGCCCTTCACAAGTAAAACAATATAATTAATGAGGAAATTGATAAGCCACAGGTGATACAGCTCTTAATAGAAAATTGGCAACTCACCCTGCCTTCCGTCCATTGTATTGTCGAAGCAGTGATTTTTGTAGGTCCATCTTCAAGAAAGGTATAGTTCTTCGAGAGCTTTGTATTTTCAAAATAAGGATTTGAATTGAAGTTCTGTAAAACGAAGAGAATGATCATCAGTGCTCTATGTTGATTTATAGTAGATACATTAGCTTTGTGTGGAGGGTGAACTTACAAACGTGATCGTATAACCTGATTTCACATCCTTAGAGTCTTCCACTTCGACCGAACTTAGAAACTTGAAAATCTAGCATGAAGAAAGTCACATACATATTTAGATTCAGAAGCCAAATAGCTATATGAAGAACACAAAAAATTATAAGAGTTGGGAGTCAAATTGTCCTTTCAGCATTGGCCAAAGCTGGGAAAAGCAATGTAGTGGAAGATTTGACAATTGTCTACTTTATATTTTCTAATGTACACCAAACCTTATGGTCCTCTTCAGTTAGAAGTTCCCCAAGAACAGGATGACTCAAGAACTGCAAGCAAATGACACAAGTCATAGATGAGAAGCACTTCAAAATTTCAGTAACATAGAGAAAATCAGATTGGATCACTTACGGCCGTCAACCAGAAGTCAGGAATAGCTTTAATAATATCATTACGCCTATCATAGACTGGTCGGCGGACATGACTGTACTTTTGTTCAATTTCCAACACTTCATCACTTGCTTTCTCATTAATCTGCTAGTGAAAATTGTTACAGCATTAGTAATTAGTAAAAATGTAAAACGAAGAAGAAAAAAATATACCATCAGTACCAAGCATCAAAAGGAAAGCTGCTAGCAAAAATTTTTAAATTAATCATTCACATGTCACGCCAAACCTCATCAGATTCAGTCAATTGTACAATCACTCACCACTTGTGTGGAACGAGTACTTGAAAACCCAGTACCTCCCACAGAAGATAAAAGTCAATGTTTGATTGTTGAAGACTGTCAGAAACAAATCTCCGAGAACATCCATTCCACAACTATTATTAACAATATGAAGAGTCTCCCACACATCCAGAGGGGACAAGGACCAAAATGGAACAATACAGCACGTCGTGTTGAAGCTATGATCCAGAATAACAATATGCACTCTCACTATTACAGAATGACGAGACAAAACCAACTCATATAAACACACTGTGAACTAACATACTGACAAAGATTTCTTGATCACTTCTCCACGTTTTTCCTATACTGTTTTGCTTCAACTATCTCTTTTAATATATTACTTGAGCACTGTTATCTTACCAATTTCAAATATATATATATATATATATTACTTGAGCACTGAATTCTTAATGCCAGTTCATTGGGATTCTCGCCCTAAAACTTCTTAGTTTCTAGTATAGCATTTTCCCCGCAATACATCAAAACAACCAGACCAAAAGAATAGCGGAAATTTGCCTGGCACATCCAAAAATTGTAAATCATCTCCCTAGGATCGACCCATCGCTATACCATCTGTTTTATTGACACTTGACATCCATTCCATTCATCAAGGAATAGCGCCATAGGTACAAACATGACAGAAAAATAGTTCTCATTTCTTACTCTTATGAACACAACCACCTCTATGGCATCCAACCATGCATCGTAAGGACTTGTGGATTCAAATCTAAGTGATGCACGCCAAGCCCGAAGAAACACAACACTAACACAACTGAAGAGGTGAGGGAATAATACAAAAGAAAACAAGAAACATGGGACAAGCCACAAAACGACCACTAACAGGACAAAATACATTTGAAAGCCATCACAACTGATGTACCATCTATCCATGTATATTAATATACCTGATATCTTCCTTACACCCTATTGTAAGCTTGGTAGCAAAACAAGAGTCACTACCAGTAAACTTCATAGATGGAAAATCGGAACTTATTAGAGAGATTGAAACTACAGCGGCTATCTTACTTTGTACAAACCTCACTGCCGCTACCTAAATCATTTTATGTTGAGCTTTTCCTTTGAACTAAAAGGATCATCATTGGAGCCGGTCATGAGTCTTTAATTTGCCTACAACTTTACACAACTGTTTTTCTCATTTCACAATTGATTAAAAGGAAATGACAAACAGAAGAATGGGTGTTGCAGTCTTTCAGTCTCAAGCAAGAGGTGATGATTCTTTGACACATTCCCCCCACTCACTTCAAGCTTTCTTGTTTATTTTTGATGTATTTTCTTTATTTAATTTGCTCTGATTATCTCTTCAATGACAATATTACTTGAACTTTAAAATTAACCCCTTCCCACTGTCCCCTTTTCACCCAAAGTCTCAGCCAAACTTTTCATGTTTCTAGTTTTGCAATGGTCCACAAGACAGAAAAACTCAAGCAACACAAAAGCTCGAGGGCAAGACAACCACATAAGAACCATCTCCCTTTGCTTGGTCCAATTACCCGAACCATCTCTCCATCAATAGCTCGGAGTATGCAACAACTACAAAATTAAAGGCAATTCTAAAACCTTGGGATCCTCAAGTCAAAATATAGAAACATAGGTTTTACTATTCTTTTGAAATATTTACTACTCTCTCCGCCTCAATTTATGTGACACTTTTCGGATTTTAAGATTCAAACAAGTCTATCTTTGACCATAAATCTTTCATATATCTTTTAATTATTGCGACTTGTACTACCTTTTACGTAGTTTACAAATATATAAATTTCATTTCAAAAAAATTGAAGATTTCACACGCAAATTTGACTCTCGAAAAAACGAAAATTGACACACAAATTGGGACAGGGGACAGTAGTAAATTTTGTTGTCCTCTGGAAAAAGACAACCCAACTCTTTTCTACATTTCTTCCTTCCTTCTTTTTCCCTTTCACCTTTATCAACCCAAATCTTTGAAGTCTTTCCGGTTCTTGTTCCAGTAATTGCAATTTCTTTATTTGAACTTATCTTAATTATATAAGTAGGGTCCAACCAAAAGGGAAACACCGCAACTAGTCAAAGTTGGAGGTAAAAATCTAAGTAACAAGCAACTGATACAAACGCATAGAAAGTAGAAGAAGTGAGAAAAATAAGTGTACCTTCTCGAGTTCGTCTTGAATCTCTTGCAGTTTCTCAACAGAAATAACCAGCTTCCCATCAATGCCGATTTCCTCTTCTGCCATTTTCTGCTTTTTGGCTTCTGCACCCATCTTTCTTTCTTTTCTTTGGAGATAGCTGCTGCACGGTGCTATCCCTTGTTTCTTATCAGGTCTTAAACCCTAAAATGGGCTAAAACCCTCAGGTTTCGGCGCCGTGTTCAGCTTGAGCCTGACTACTTCACTTTAATGTTTCAACTTTCAATTACTCGTATCTTATAATCTTTCAATGTAGAAACACATTGATTTATGTTTGTATTAATATATATATAGTTTGTATATTGTGATATTTATTTTTGAAACGTAAATGTTATTATTATTATTATTATTATGATAATTCATTTCTTCTATAATTAAAAAAAAACTAATATAACCATTAAAAAAACGATTTAAAATACACGTTGGTTGAGTATACATTTTTTTTATATATACATGTAATACTTGAGCAAGGTTTGGATAACAAAACGAAAATTGTAAAAATATTGGTTGTGAAATTCCAATATGCGCTTTGCCAAAAATAAATAATACGTATAATATTCTGTCTTTGAATGATCTAACTAAGAAAATGAAAATTTCAAAATCAAATGTTAGTAATAAGTTTGAATATTATTGTAATCGTTTTGTCTAAATCCAACATTTCATCTGATCAGAACATAACCTTTTGGACCAACCCATCAGAGGTGGGCTTCCTCTGCTATCAGCCCAAAAAAAATAGAAGGGTTTTTTATCCAAAAATATGAGTTGGACTTACTAAGATGACCCATGAGCCCACCAATTGTTTGTAAATATTGTTCAAATACTTTTACTAGAAGATTTAATCGAAACAAGCAATCAAGATCATAAACCATACGTGATTCATTAAATTGAATAAGTTTTTGCATGGTGGTAGTCTTTAATTTTTGTCTATCAAATTAAATAGGATGGTCTTTAACTTTTGCTTATATTGTTCGATTAATGAAAAATTGTGGAACAAAGTTCTTATCTCTAATTTAATTTCGTTCAGCATAAGTTTCGAGAACTTTTATCTCCGGCATAAGTTCTATAGGAACTAAGCAACACAACTTTTTATGCCTTGTAAAGCATAACTTATGTTATATTATGATACAAAAATACAAACTTATGTTAAGTGATTTTAACTTTTAGAAGATCACAAATTTGAGGAACAACCCAAAATAGGGGCATTTGCGTGAATGACCCAAAATTTAATTCAACAAGTCATGTGATGTGCTATATTTCACTATTATGTCCTAACAAGTGTAACAACTTGTACGATTTGGGTACCACTGATTTATTTCCCTATTAATGTGAGTCCTTTTCTTGACAACTATGCTTAGAGTATGTAAATAGAATTTTATGTTTATAAAAAAAGAGTGGTCGTAATTAAATATTAATATGGTCATCTTCAAACTTTTACATTGACATTGATACACAACTTCAATTGGTCCATATTGAAGAAAACATTCCCATTACTAGGCCTACCAATTTAATAGTACTAGAGAAATTCCATCCTCAAATTTGGTGGAAGATATCAAACATTCCTTTGAAGGTCCTCCAAACATTATTCTTTCAATGTCATAACAACTTAGAGTAATTAATAATCTTATCAGATAACAACTAACACATAGTATACCATAATATTTTGTTATTTGAATAGTACTCTACTATATATTTAGTTTAGTTTCTAACTTTTTGCTATATTAAATCAAGGCCTATATCAACCATGTGACTCCATAATATTGCTAACTACTCGATCACGACATGTAGCTTTTCTTCTTCACTATTAATCCGTAATAATTAAAATAGGGGACCGTTGTAATTTTGTATCGTGACACCTTTATCGATACAATATGTTATTTGTCTCTGATTGAGCCTGATATATGCGAAGGCAAAATTTTCGTCAAATTTTTTATCATTTACTATATTTGAAATCGATGATATTTTATCTATGCGTCACAATAGACGATGGTTTGATAATTAGTTCAAAGAAAAACCATAGTTTAGTTTATTGCACACCAATTTTGCAGCCCAGCAGACTGTTTTATGAAAGTGAGACTAGAGATAGAGATAGAGATGACTTTAAAGTCTAGAGTTGGCCAGTTTAGAACACATAATTTTAGATATTTTTTATATAATTTAATTGAAAAATAATGAGTTCAGATGAATTTATAATACTCTCCTTATATTCACCTTCAAATAGAGGATTAATGAATTTCGTCCTAGTGATAGGATGAGTACACAATTCAGTCTTATAAATGCGATATAAGCTAAGAATCTATGAAAAATAGTTTTTTTACCTTTATAAGATGTACATAATTATACATCAAATCCTTCTTAAATTTCACTATCGGATCATTGGGGCATGACTGTCATGTGGTTATGTCAGCTGATTGACATTTCCTTTTGATTCTTCCAATTATTGACCTCCTACTTAATAATATAATATATATAATTCTACTCACCCCCTATAGCATCAAGACCTATCTGTTTCTACAGTTTGGAGTCGTTAACAGATTGATCAGCACGTTATATATACATTCCCACCATGCATGTCGACGAGCTAAATAATGTCAGTTTCCTTTTTGTGTTCTCAAATAGGACAATGGAAGCCACTATAAAATGATTATTTAATGCCATATATTTGATGTTTTTCCAAAGCTTATCCTATTGGGGAGATTCTGATGCAAAATCGTAGTGACTTGAAATGATTTTGCTTAAATTATAGTAGTCTAAGGGAGTATATGATCATCTCAATATTTTATCTCATCTAAATATCTTAAGTTATTAAAAAAATAAAATAGTAGTACCAAATTGTAGTATTATATTTAAGGAATAAGGCACAGTACCCATCTAGACTATGACTGAAATCTCATAAACACACCTTAACTAAACTAAGGTCCTATTATCCCTGAACTCATTTTTTTTAAAAAAATTGTACACCTTTTTAGCTTACATGGTATCCAAACATCTCCCACGCGCCTCAACTATGTAGAGTCACGGAGTGTGCCACGTAAGCCAAAAGGTGTATAAAATTACAAAACAAATGAGTTCAGAGGGTAATAGGACCTTAGTTTAATTAAGGTGTGTCTTTGAGATTTCGGTAATAGTGTAGGAGGTACTTGTGCCTTTTCCCTATATTTAAACACGCTTCCTTACCTGCGTTTTTTTTTATGATCAACTTATGTGATCTTTTTTTTAAAAAAAAATAGTGAGATTAGAATTTATATATGATCTCTTAATTACCTGTTTTTATAGAAAGTAAAAGTGAGTAATAATCTAATATGAAAGCTTAAGTTGTTAAAAATAAAATGCATTTTTAATTATTTATTTATTTTATATTTTGACAGAATTAAACCGCAATTTCAATTACAAACTATTCAAATTGTGGAATAATAAATATTAGATAGGAGCTCAACAAACTCTTATATTTGGATAAAATAGTTTGATAAACTTGGGAAGTACACCTGCTACATATAAAACAGTTCAAGTGGAATTTTCTAATTAATTTTGGTGTAGCATATGGGTCCAACCAACTTGGTCGGACACATTTCAACATGATAGCGAATACTTTATTTATAAAATCATAAATCTTTGGATAATCTTTATTATCATCGACTATATGAAAATAGGTAAAAACACTCCTAATTATAATTGTGCATAAAACTATAAACCGGAAAACGTAGTTATTTTTTTTTACTATAATCCTATTTAGACATGAATTAAATACCAGATTCTAACCAATTTTGATTTTATTACGACTTTGAATTACTTTTTACCTAACAAACAGTCATGAAAACCTTGCCAAGGAACAAGGCAGACAACATCACTTGAGGGCATACGTTCAAATTCCAAATGTGTATCTCTATTTGAAGCAAAATTCTGTTGAAGTAGGGCCTTTTAGGGTTGAAAAATGGGTGCATGCCTAGTCTGATATTTGGATTTGATGACTCTAAAGTGAGGCAAACATGTCTTTTGGAAAGTAGCTTTGTTTCAAGATATATAGATGAGATGCTCAAATAATAATAACTATGGAATATCAGGGAGAAACATAAAACAAACAAAAATAATAATGTTATCTTTTTTCTTCAGACAAGGGTGGCCTTGGTTTTTTTTTTGTGGTTTTAAATTTACCTGTGCTTTAAAACTATATGATTTTAATATATGAAGGGTGTTGGAGGCTTTTCTTGACATAAAGAGACACTTACTGATGACAAGATGAGTAGGAGCTGAATAGCAGTTGAGAGGAAGACAAATTAGCTACCAATAATACAAACTTTTTCTTTTATTGAAAGACAAGAAGATAGTGATTAAGCTATGATTGTACAAAGTACAACTACAACCAAACCATTAAGTTTTTACACTCTTTTTTATAATAAGAAAATATTATTCTCACAATTTTACTGAACTAAAGAGGAAAATTCATCTTTGTTTTTGCCTTATGCACAGTTTCAGCCACATTTACTGCTTTTTGGGTCTTGCAACCTAAAAGCCCAGTACTGGGGTAAGTTTTTTGCACCTCTTTGCCTGCAGGGTTCTTGGTTTTGGTGGTTTTATTGGCTGTGTTTCTTGAATATGTGTCACCACCAAAGCCAAAGTTCTTCTCATCATAATCTGAGATAACCGACAAGTAATCAGCAGCACTGGCTGTGACAACGCTCCACTCAATGCTGGCCTCACTTGGTGCATCATACTGAGTTGTTGGAGACATGCAGCTGCTATAATCACCTGATGTTTGTGTATTCACAAGTCCATATTCACTGCTGGATATATTCTCAATTTCGAATAAATCAGAGCTAGCATCACTAGCCATGTCATCACAGGCCGTGCTGCTTCCATTGGTGGTTGTAGGGAGGTTTTGAGCCTTGGGAATGGCGTCCCAGGTTAACATAGATAGTTTCCTCTCTAAGTTCACTGCTATATCTCCTTTTCCCATTTTGCCAGACCCAAACACTTCCAGTGACTTTCTTTGGTCTTCAATGCTTAGATTATGATCATCCCAGTGTGTTTGAACCTCTGTTCCACAAGGGCCAGAACTCAAGACAAAAGGACTTCTTAATCCATGCTTTGATCCTTGCTGGGAAAATCCAAGTCCTATACTCTCATTCACATAGACTGCTTTCTTGTCCAAACAAGGGACTTGACAGCTGAAAGTAGGCAAAAAACTCATTCTTGTCATCTTCTTCTGCTTTGTCGGATACACTATATTTCGCCGAAGATTCTGTAACAGGGCATTTTGGCTATTCCAGCTGCTTGGCTCAGAACAAATGCTAGGAGTTCCTGAGTGGGAATTGTGCTTCACATGGGGCACATCTACTGTTCCTTCATTTAGTCTCCCCCTATACTTCGCCCCAGCTGGAGAGGCAGCTCCATAATCCAGTTGCATGTTGAAGTACTTGTCAGCACCAAATATGCTAATCTCTCCATCTTTGGACTTGATTTGTTCCAGTTGCTTTGCACTATGAAACGAAGGCTGTTGAGGAAATACAAAAGCAATAGTAGGATCTCGAACTGGAGCTCCTGAAGCCTTAAACGCAAAGTTGTCTTCCCCGGTTTTGAGATAAGAAGAGAAAGACTCCACACGAAGATTGGCAAGGTCATCTCTGGTGCTGTTTAAGGATGGCTTTGCAGTAGCTACCTTGGCAGCTTTTACTTTAGTAACAGAAAATGGTGTCTCAGGGGGTGAACTAAAAGCAGGCTCAACTGCACCCCCATGAAGTTTGTGTACAAAGCTCTCCTCAGGGTTGCTGAGGTAACAGGAAAATGATGCAACACGAAGGCCGGTTGCATTATCATCAGCTGACATGGAGAAAATATGTTTTGTACTTCTGGAGAGTTAAAGAAATTTTGAACTATAAGAAACTATAGTTCGAGAGGAGTTGTATGTATTAGTATCTCAAAGGTGTCGATCAAAAAGGTTCATGGAAAGCAGGTAAGCAACATACACAAAGGTGTCAAAATATCTGAAGGGAGGCTTATGTTAAAGAAGAAATTCTGATTGAAGAAGTTTTGTTTTCTGTAGGTTCTTTATGCACTCCTTTATAATATTGGCTTTTCATAGAATCACAAGGGAACAGTGAAGAGGTTTTGTGTTTTGTTGGGATGGGGGTGGGGATGGGGGGGTCCTTTAGCTTTAAGGTGGTGGATCCTACGTGTTTAGAGAAGCCTAATATTGACAGCCTTGTAATCTCTCACCAAATCTAACACGATAAATCACAGAGACTTTACAGTACCTAAGATGTTCTTTCAACTAAATAGATCTTCCATTCTACACCTAACAGTTAGCAGTTTTTGACAGTCAATACATCCACATGAAGAATACATATTAATTACATAGAATAAATGCTACGGCGTATGAGGATAGCTAGGCATCAGATAACAAGAGGTTCAATAGAAAACTCAAAAACAAAGACAAAGGTCCACCACTCATCCAAGTGAGCCCCCAAAAGGTAGGGACTCAAGATAACACGATCCACACCAAAATGAATTTCGATGCCTTTACAAAATTCAGTATTGAATGATTTGCCTGCCCCGCAGATGGTTAGAGGTTTCAATTTTACAGACTGATTTTGGAGATCTTGTCAGGTACATGACTAGTTGGATTACCAAGTACAGCAACACAAAATGGAGAGACGGTTGCATATCTAGAGCTATTTGTTGAGTTCCACTTCTTTCAGTTAGTGAAACACTCATAGACTTGAAAAGCTACCAGATTTCATTAAGATATTTGGAGTATTATATAAAAAATCTAATTTAAATCTTATTCAGAAAATCATTTGACTAAAGTCAACTGTTTCAACAATGAGAGTAATCTGCCAGGGTGTGATTACATTTACAAAATACCATCTTCCTATAAACCTCCATTTTGTAATCAGCTAATTTCAGTGTTTTCCTAGATGTTGTGCTATGACCACATCTAGTTCTGTAATAAACTGCTTCAATTAGTTAAGATATTCTCATAGAATAGGACATTAGAAAGTAAGCAGATCCCCAACCATAACTCATTCTGCTCAGCTGGAATTTATGAACTGTTATAATACATGGTATATAGCAAAACAAGAAAAGAATTTAGTGATGATAACAATACTACACAAGGCATAAGAGATCTAAAAACATTTCTTACCTGCAACCTCTAAGTAAGAAGAATAAAAAAAGATACCAGGAGAAACAGCAAAGATCGCTGCTTGTTGTTGTCTACTCTGAACTCCCGCAGGAAAAGAATAATACTAACTCTGGCAAAGAACCAGATAGCTAACTATCTGCCAAATAAGCTGCTTTGTCATGCCATTCACCGTAAGATGGTTGAGTTGTTATCTCCAACAACCCAGTATCTTTTGACAGCAAACAATACCTTTTTAGAGATAAGAGGACCATCCTCATGATCTACCATTTTTGTTTTCCACCTCATACCAGATACAATTCTTTTTACTTGGCCAAGAATATCTGCATCATCTCGGAAAATAACTGCGCCTTCTGGTCTAAGAATCCTGTCCATCTCTAGTAGAATGTCTTCAGTATTACATCTGCAAGTAAAGCAACTCAGATGCAATAGCAGTAGTGGCATGATCAAAAAGTTTAACAAGGTCAAACTCTATGTGCACGTCGATTAGATGTATGCCCCCCCCACCTCACACACACACACACAATTTTTTAAAAAAAAAAATAGAAAGGTTCTCATAGAACTGTATCATCTATTTTCTATATAAATGGTGCCCTCCTACTGCAAGGAGTTGTCTCCATGACAGACTATTGGCAGATGCTAAATTGCAATGTCCTAGATTCTACAGATTAAGTGGAGTCTGAAGAACTTACTTGTCCTTATATAAGCTGAAGATCCCATTTGCATGAATAAAGTCATATGTCCGAGGGTAGGTAGAGAAGGCTTCACACCTGAATTTGAAAGTTGGAAAAAAGATGAACTAACAATAAGAGAGGAAAGCTCAAGATAGCAAAATTCACATGATACCAAAATCCCCCCTATTCGTAAAAAAAAAAACATAAAAGAATTAAGAACATCAGCACCAACAGAGAAGGGTTGGCTCATACTGTTGCAATTTTAGCATCACAAACACAAGAAATCATGCAAATCTCCCTATTAGGTAAAACGTCAAGCTACCTATGATGCATATGCAAGAGGGGGATTTAGAAAGGCTGCAAGACATAGAAACTGCAGTCCTCTAACACTATTAATGTCAACTGAGAATGCCGAGACATGCAACACAGAGAGTAGAAATAATATCTTCGATGTTATATGAAAGGACTATATAGAGTAGTGATAATGAGTGAAGGTCAAACTAGACCAATTCCCTTTCATATGGTCCTGAGAGAAACTACACAGGTATATGAATATGAAAAGCTGGTTGCATCTGAAGTCTTCCACATCCTGGACAGATCTATTCCTCTCGTCCCAAAATCACTACAAAGGGCATGTACTGATTACTGTTATGAAGTAAAAGGTTCAATCAAGTGCTGGATGAGCTTTCGTTATCTTTGTTCTGCTTTTGTCAGCTTGACCTGGCCTTACAAATATATAGCTCTATCCATTCTGAGTTCAACAGGTCCTTACAGTATCCTATCTTCAATATAAATTTTTATGTTTATATGTGGGACATGCAATGAAGATGCATCCTCCTATATGTCATGTATCAAGAAGCAGCAACTACTCAGCGAGTAAAATAAAAAGAAAACGCAATTACACTATCACTAAACTGGAAGATTCAAGGGCTTTGTTTCAATGATGAGTGAGAGGGAAACATATCAGAAGCGAAAAATTAGTTATCATTATTTAACAACTTTAAGCTATGCTAAGCATGTCTAAGAATTTAAACTAGCACAGGATCTGAGGCAACTCCAACAAAGTAGAAAGACAGAGAAAAGGAATCATCCCTCAAAATAAACTTAATTTGTCGGACAAATGAATTGTAACATACTCCTGTTTCCACAACATTTTTATCTTTACTTATTCTTATACAACTTACTGTCCAGAAAAAATAATACAAAGGAGGAATTGATGCGACGGAGCAATGAGAAAATATGAGGGAGCTTCATATAATTACCAGTCATGGTATATGCCAATCAGGCCTCGATCATATATTACAGCAAGAGTGTCCCTTTCAGCTATAGTTGGCACAACATTCATGACCCATAGCTTAGATGATTCTAGCGCTGCAGCAAAACTTCCTAGGCCAGCATTCATATCTAGTATACTGCGATACCTCCTAGTGTCAAGGAGCTTGTTAACTCTCTTATAAGCTTTCACGTGCTTCTTCCACGACTTGTTGTCCTCCTGGAATGATTCAACAGAGACTCCAGTAAGAGATCCACTTGCTATTCTTGGAGGAATAGCATTAAGTCTCTCCGGAAATGGCTTGAGCTCTCCACCAGAAACTTGCTCCGAATTGATTGTTTCAGGATACGGAGTTACACATGCCTCCATCTTCTTATACCTATAGCAATCTTTTGGCTTAATATCATGTAATCAGATGGAAACCAAAAACTTTATCACCAAAGTTGTAGAGAACTCAAAATCCCCAGATCCCCTTTTATTTTCAAAAGGTAATGCTATTCAGTACTTCTAATGAAGCAGTGTCGTACGCATATTTCACAAGAGGCTATTTACCCCACTTTGTGGTTTTCAACATATCATAATCGCTAAAAGAAGGGAAGGGACTGATTTCAGCATGGAACATCAAGTGCTTGTAGGTATGTAACATGCTTTGCCATAGAAGAAAAAAGACAGAGGACACGGCAACAAAATAGAAGGATACATATATTACAAGAAACTCACTTGTCAGATAGAAATTAGTATCCCCTTTGACTATTGCAATGTAATCAATTACCTCTGCCACTCAAAATCTTAAGGGGAGATATGTGAACTAAAGAGACTGGCAAAAATCATAAAAGCAATCCTCTATAACTGATATTATACTTGCCAATTACAGCTTTGTACATCCATTGAATAACACAACAAAGGAGAAGAAAATCCTAATTATTCTGCCATTTGACAACTGAAATGTTTGGATGAGTAACATTATAAGGTGCAAGGAGTTACCAGACATTTTCTGAATTCGAGAGGTCACATAGAGTTACACGGGAATCTCGTTCACTGCAGTACTCGGAGTTAACACGTTTTCTCCATATAGCTATCTCACCTTTCTCGTACTTTTTTTCCCAGCAGAGAAGCTTAGCTATCTCTTCAATCATTCTTTGTTCCTCCTCCAGCTCCTCTTTAGGTAGTTGCCAAGCTTTATAATTAGTCTGCCAGCTGATGGGAGGACCTGAAAGTATCCAATACCCCCCTGGTCTGAGAACTCGATCCACTTCCATCATGTACAGTCCACCTAAAAAGAGTAATTCAGAAATTTTCAGAAAATAATAAGAAATAACTGAAGGAAGAACGTAACTAAAAAAATTTCAAAATACAGAAACAGCCAATAGATTAAATATCCAGTCCTCATTGGCCTCCACATGCACTATCCTCTTTCTGAATAACACTTACCAAAACAAAAGAGACATGCCTTATTCCTAAAGTTCTTTCTCTAACACCAGGGGGGGACCCAAAGAAAGAAAAATGAAGACATGTTTTGCATGTTGCACAATACTAAAGCATTTGACTTGGTACATGAATCATGTATGTTTAGATGCACATACAAGTATAAATATGACGAGTAAAATATCTTATTTTCACTTGCAATGTTTATAAAATGAGACTAAAGAAGGTGTATTCTTTAACTAAGGGAACATATTAGGCTTATTAGCATAGGACAGTTTTCATTTGAAAGTTTCAAGTGGGAATCATTTTTCAATCCAAAATGGAAAGGAAAAATCAATCTAGGATTATCCTTGGTTGGCAATTGGTACTAGAGAATGCTTGCTGAATTACCAGGAGATCATGTACCACAAATACAGGATAATTTTGCCAAATAAAAGCTTGTAGAGCAATATCTTTTGGGTAATAATTTGGTCTAAGTTGATTAATTTTCTTACAATTTCTGCTCCCAAAGCCAAGGTATCATATCAATCAGCAAACTTATTCTGGATAATCTCAATTAGTTGGAGTCAGCTATATGAATATGAATACTGCATATCTATTGCATTCTATTCGGGTCTACTTTGTTATCACATTAAATTATTTGTAAGTAGAGGTTCTCCAAATATAATATTTACCCTAGGCTAACATACAAGTCTTTCACCAAACAGAAAAAATCCCACAAATACCAGATCTAATGAAAATGTTACAGCAAAACTAAGTCTTAATCTGAATTAGTTGGTATCACCAGGGTATCATATATACACCAAAAGAAGAGCTGTGAATGCTAAACGAAAGCACATAATATCCAATAAGATAGGTGGGGATCTCTCAAGTGGAGCAATCCCCTACACCAGTCAGATTTCTAGAAGATTAAAAGATCGAAAGAACAACAAGATCCAGAAAAAAGAAGAGATGCTTACGGTTTGCAGTCCATGGAATCAAACAACGTGAACAATGAGCCATATCAAAGGCCCTTGATGGAAATGGCAATTTTATGGTTCCAAGTACACCAATAACTGCTGGTACGCCTCTTTCCAAAGCAAATTGGACTTGAGCTTCATGTGAGTCTCTTGGTGCGAATGACATGGCTATAACGTTTTTCTTAAAAAGGTATGCACCCCAACTAGCAACCTAAGATGGCATATTCCATTCATCAAACATATAGAGATTGAATTTGGATAGAAACATACATCATTTATAATGGCAACAACAAAGGTAAAAGCTCTAACCTCACAAAAAGAAGAGGAGGAAACCAAGATAATGATGCAAACTACCGGCTTTCATGAAAATTGATCTCAACTAACATTGCGAAGTTAAAGCACTCATCGAAAAGGAGTACAACTACCAGATAGATAGTGCAAAGAAAAAGCAGCAGTTAAATATCTGCAGCGAGACTAAGTGCATTAAGATTATCAGAGCAGTTAAGATGGCTTGTAAGACGATCAGTATATATATTAATTTCAAGTAGTAACTAGGAATCTCCCTTAAAGCTAGATGTCTACTTAATCTATTTTGTTGCCTAGTCATAGCATAGCCTATTCTCGTAATGGAGCTAACATATGTATTTTTGTAACCCTGTATCTCCTTGCTGCCTTCTAGTGAAATTACTTCATAAAAAGAACAAAATATATTGGCAAGCTTTTACAAATTTCTACTCACCCCACATCCCGTATCCAATGCAGTTCGAACTGTGCCATTTCCCATTGGTATCACAGAAGCAAGCTGGCCAATATACGCATCTGCCCCATGTGGGAACTGAGTTCCACCACCTGTAAATCTAAGTAGATCACCTTCATGCTGTACCCAGTTTTGCACTGCCTTCTCAACTGTTAAACTTTTATGTGGTGCATTTGCATAAGGTACATAGTCACGACTCTTCGGCCATGGAAAAGGAGTTATATAGCCTTTTGGGGCTGGAATAAGACAATGCAGCTTCTCTTCTTCTGGAGGACAATGTCTCTCCCTATAGTTCATATTTTCTCTAGGAAATGCCATTGCTCGCATTTGATCATGACACGGTGTATAATCAACATATTGCTCACCACAAGGTTCAAACTGCTTGATTTTCAGTTTGGGATCATCAACTAAACCGTGTTGATCGCCGTGATGAGTTTCATACTCTAGATTGGAGAGAATGCTGCAGTCCTCTGCCCTTTTTGTTAACTGAAGAGCTTTGCTGTCCCCCTTGGCGAAACCACCTCTTTGCCAGACTCCTATAAGATAGAAAAAACAACAAAGACCAGCTACAATAAATATTGACGCAGGGCCTCTGCTTCTGTTATCTCCTGGATTTCCTTTTATCGCCATGATTGACCTAGAATTGTTCATCCAGATTTCAGATGACATGGAAACAATGAAAGAAGATAATGCTCATTGTCATGAATAGTGATGTAGATGAAGAGGTTATTGACTACCCTCATATTAAAAAAACATATTTTGGTTTGAGAAATATGATCAAGTGTAAGTAATTATCATAGGCTCTTGATTACCCTAATTATGCAAGCACTTACATAAAGACGACAAAAGAGGGGCGGAGCCAAAGGGGGGGTCAAAAATTACACTATGTAGATAGGGAAACTTTTTTTCCACATATATAAGTGGTTGAATCTCCTTGGCATAACAACTTCTTATTTGAATGCCAAACATCCTTATACATACAAGTAAGAAGATAAACAATAAAATGAGTAAATGTGCTTTCTTTGCAATTTTAGTAGGTAAAGGTCAATGCAACTAAGTGGTAATTCTCTAGACAAGAGGAGCAAAAGCACAGGGTTTCCAATTTAGTACTCTAAATACTATCCCTACATAACTCTACTTGTGAGGTGTTTATCATCCAACATCAAAGAAAAAATTGGCTCTTTAATATCTTAAGTACATAAAAATCTCAAAAAGAAAGAACCAAAAAGAGTGTCCAAATTCCTGAAAAACTAGTTAGGTAACATAATTTTGTGCAAGAATTGAAATCATGGATAGAAATCTTACGGATCTCAGGAAAGAGGAGTCTTACTGCGTTTCCAATAGGATCAAACCATTGTTCGATTAATCACGATGTATATTTATTCAAAAGAGTCCAAAGTAAGTGTTTGATCGGAATTTACAGTAGGCGGTTCGGTTGTTTGGAGTATACGACATCGGACATTACTTGACAAAGACAAATCCGGTGTTTTCAATGAACTGGAAGTTGGTGGCCTCAGATTTTACTAGACTCTGACTTTATTAGGAAAAAGAATAGAATATACTCACATTCATTGTTGAGTACCAGCATTTATTTTTATTTTTCTTTCTATACCGATTTGAAAAGTGAAGGAAATTAATACCCAACTATAGTTGTTTATATTATCCAACAAATATTACTATTAAACTAATTGTGTGTGAAGGAAAATTAATAATTTTAAATAATTGTGTGTGAAGGAAATTATATTTACGGTAAAAGAGAATTTTTCCCGAGCAAAGCCTATATAGTTTCGATAATCGAGTGTTACTAAAAGTTGAAATTGTATTTAAACAAGCATTTCATTGATAAAATGTTGAATTTGTCATCTCACTTTAGCACCTTGTATGTTTCATCGGCAATTTTCAACATACCAAAAATGCGCAAACTACAAAAAGTCAACAAAACCACAAGTCATTAAAAAGATGCAATTTTTCTTGTATACATAGGAAGCTTTCGAGGACCTATCACACATTTTCTCAGTTCATGCAGAGCGTCAGCCTACAGGGCAAAGGATGAAAAACATTGAACACAGATGACAACCAAGTTCATTCCACTCCAAACAAATATTTGCAGAGAATTGTTTTCTTGATAAACAAGTTTATAAGAGTAACTTTCTACACTCCGCACCCTACCCCAGAAAGATGACATGTTTGGAGGTGTGGGGATGAAGAGTACTCAATGTATACTTCTCAATAGTAATCAAAGGTACACTCAGAGTCATCTGAAGTTCCGACTGTCCTATTAATAGATGGCTCATGCCACGATTTTGCTACTTGAAGATCCACCCTCTACAATCAAACGTGAGTGTTCACTGGTATCATGTTGCACTCTCCCAGTAATCTCCAAGCACAAGCCATTTCTCGGGCCTTTCTTATTATTCTTCTCCTTGGGAGTTTTCCTGGGACCTGGATCCACAAAGACGGGTTGTACCTTTAGGTTTGGGTTAGGTTTAATGCGGGTTGCTTCCTTTTCCTCTGCTGGTCTGAAGAGAATTCCCTTCTGCAGTTCTTCAGCGGCCTCGTCTTTATTTAAAAGAACCTGCAGAAATGTAGATTAAAAAGGGTATTTTAGTTAAGTTATATAAATTTCTCCAAGCAATCAGCAGGCCTTTCTTCAGGTTATTACGAGAAAGTTACAGGACTACCAAGAAAAAGAAATAAAATAAAAGAGTGTAATCCTAAGCCCGTGCCTAAACAAGTATACATAATACATAATTCATCTCCAACTAAAAATTTCAATAAATACACAAAAAAGATACAAGTAATAACACAGCAACAAGTGACTTTTCCGTTGAGCACAAACAGTCAGAAACTGGGGATAACAAAAAGAAGTGAGGTTGAAGAAATTTCCAACTCTTTTTAGACCATCAAAGAGCAGATGGTGGAAGTGCATGAGAACCAATTGTAGTGATAATTGATCAATGCTCCAATGCAACTTGTGACCAAGCCCAATGTTTATTTTTTTATTTGGTCGATGAATCTCACATTTGACTTTGATTAAAGTCAAGGCCAGACTTTGGATATCTAATCTCTATCAACATGGTATTCAACACTGAGCTATGCTGCAGCACATTTACATAAAGAAAAGATAGGAATCAACAGTCAACAGTCAAAAGACAAAAGAAGACAGTGTTTGCCTTGATGATTGAAAAAGCAAGACTAACGAAATTCACAAAAGAACAAGATAAGAACCACTTTCTCACCCTACATAGCAAAGAAAAAGAACGCGGAAGAAAAAAAGAAGATAAAAGGACAAAAGGGAGAAGGAAAAAGCACATCTTCCTTAATAGCAATGAAAGAAAAACCTTGCGGCCGACGAGGTCAAACGTCATTACGACTCTATTTCGTTTGGCACGTTCAGCCTCTTCTATCTCCTCTTTCTTTTTCCTCAGAATTTCCTTTTCCTGTTGAAAGGGGAGGAAAAGAAGGATCACAAACATAAGTCAGTAACATCATAGAAGCCAAGTCTTGCAAAGTGAAATGTTCTCACAATCAGTACACTGCATACCTCCTTCGACAACCAGCTGTTTCCCTCAATCTCATAGTAGTCACTTTGGTCATCGATAACAGTCGTACGTGCTGCAGAGTTCCGATCATAATCAACTAACCTCTTTGCATAGGCTTCAGCTGCTTCCTCAGCATCGGAAATTGGAACTGGACCTTCATCTAATCCAGCATACGAGCTTCCCTCCTTCAGCACAAGTGCACCACAAAAGTTGCAAGGCCCTTCACCTTCCTGTTCACAGACTATCTTCCCACAAGATAAACAGTTGCTTATCAGCCTGTGTCGGCGGGCTTGGCATGAGCATGGCTTCCCCTGTTGAAATATGATGGAACCTTTTGCAGCCTCAGCAAGAGAAATAACTTTCTCAGATTTTTTCTTTTTAGAGTTTTGTTTACTTGCTTGGGATAGAGGTGCAGTTGTTTTAGTAGAGTTCCCTTGACTTCCTCTCTGTAGGTTTCGTCCATTTGATGTCTCAGCTGTGCTCTGGCTTTCCTGCTTACTTGAGGCTTTACTTTCTTTTGGTGCTCGTACTTGTTTTTTAGTTCCAGCTGCCAGACTATCACCTGAAGGAGGCTTTACATATGCTTGCAATTTGGAAGCAGAGGTACCTTGGTATAAATCTGAATGACCTCTCCGTCTCAAATACTCACCAGTCACACTTTTTCCAGCATCCTGACCTATGATATTCTATAGAAGAAGCAGAAAGAAAAGATGTCAGTAAATGAACAAACAGTCAACTGTTCCCAATAAGAAAAAGGACCAAACATAATCTTAATTGCATGGCCATATGCAGAGAAGATCTTACAAAAAAAGAAAATTACACAAATGCTGATACATGAAATCAAGTTGTGTTTTTTTTTTTTTAAACTGGTAACTTTACATGAAATCTAAGTTTTAATAACCAATAACAAGAAACAACGTAAAAAAGGTCTTATCAAGTTCCCAATTAGGATTGTTTTCAAATGCCAAATGAAAAGGTAATTTTCACTTTCCAACAGGTGGAAGGGAATGTGTGCTAGAAAGACGAGTTCGGAGCCGAAAGGGCAAAAAGATTGAGTGAAATTTCCAAAAGGGCAACAAAAATAAGTTTGAAACCAAAAGGGTAACATTTAAACGGGAAGGGAGAAGGCGTCTAAATTGGGGTTGCAATTGCAAAGCGTAGGTCCCTATGCGCCTTATAAGGCGCTAGGAGACAGCGACTTAACAGTCGCAAGCTGTCTGCGCCTTGTAAGGCGCATTGGTTCCCACGCCTTTGTCACTTTTATTTTTCTCTCATACAGAGTCCTCTTTTCTCTTTCTTAGCTTCTTCTTCTCTTCTTCTTCCTATTTATTTTAATAGATTGATTGGCTGGTTAATGATGAAAAGCAAGTCCCTTTAATTTGTTGCATTTTATTTGTATTTTTTTCTCTATTGCTATTGAGTTACCCCTTTTCTTTCTTTTATTCATATACACATCTTTTAATTTTCTTGTTTTAGCTTATTATTTTGCTATTCTAAAACATCACTATACAAAGATTTTGGTGTTTGATCAACAGAGTAAATGTGCCTTACAAGACGCAGACAGCCTGCAACTTGTAAGGCGCATAGGGATCTGCGCTTTGCAATTGCAACCCCAATTTAGACGCTGTCTCCCCTCTCTTTTAAATGCTACCCTTTTGGTTTCAAACTTATTTTTGTTGCCCTTTCAAAATTTCACTCAATTTTTTTGCCCTTTCAGCTACGGACTCCTAGAAAGACTCATCAAAGAAGTGCCTCCTCATTAATCTACACATTCTCTAAATATCAAGTAGACTTAATGACATAGATACAAGAAAAAACAAACTATCAATGAACATTAGACATCATTGATAAATGATTAAAAGTTGAGAACACAGGCTCCCCCTCAAGTAAAAAAAATGTCAATCAAGTTCAAAAATCATTTTCATTTTTTTTTTATCAAGCTAGAATTCAGTTATTTTCGGCAAATGTTTTTTTAGCTAATTTCTGACTTTCTACACCAGCAATACTTCCATATTCATTCTTTATAAATTGCTTTTCCAGCTCTATTTATTATTTAGTACAACTTCTTCAACACTGAGCCAATGGGTATCATAAATTTAACTTAAGAAAGCAGTTTGAATGGTCCTAGCTGTGAAACAGAGTTAGTGCCTTTGTCACTGTACCAAAACGCTACCATCTTTTTCTTCTTTTTTCTCAGGATAAAATGCATCGGTTTAGTGCCAACTCTTTTCTCTATAAACACAAAGATAATGGGCCTTATGAAGTTAAACTTAAGAAAGCAATTAGCTGATGGACTTCCCTAAGATGCACAGTTGGTGCCTTGAGGCCTGCAATGAAAGGCAAACTTTTTTCCTTTTGTTGGCTAAATTGGATCAGAAGCCTTATCTGAAAGATGTGAAGCATCCAATTTGCATTGCACCTAGTTTCAAGGTTTAAGTGTGGATTGACAACACTGATTAGGCCAAAACACAAGCTGTTTGTTCATTTCTTTGTACAATTATGTCAACATAAAAAAGCAAATTTCAGTAAGTTTTCAGATATTCTCTACTTGAAGCATTATCAGATCTCATTTTAAAAATAAATAAATCAAAAGACGGAGAAGAGCAATGTTAACAATAGTGTTCAAAAGCATCCACACGAACATATAAGCATATAATCCTAATAGGTACACAAGCACAACATAAGGAGTAGTTTCACTGCTGATTGCTGAAAAAAGAAGAAGGGGGAGGTTCAGGTTACAAATTCATTTGCATTCTTGTTGAATAAGGTGCATAATTCTGTATATTTTTTATCATCCGTTTAAAAAATGGCTATGGATGATGACTATAATGTATTGCTTCGTTATTTAAGAGTTTCAAGTGAATTAGAAGCTAGTCCACAATCTTTTTAATTACGACTAGAGCATCAGAGTACACGTTTAGAAAACGCAAACCAATCTAAAGTAACTAAACACTGAAACCAAGCAATTAGGCTAAAGAGAACCAGAAACAGAAAAGACAAATAACAAGATGAACACAAAGAAAAATTCACACAGGATATCCATCAGGTTTTCAATAAGTAACAGTGGGATCAAAATACAGAGTCAGATGTCCACCACTTGCATCTAACAAAAGACCCCCTTTGATTTTCAAATGTCAATGAGTAGAGTCTATAGTCAATTATAAACCCCAACTGTCAATTACGGACTTTCAACTGAATCCAAAACCCTAATCATCAAGAACACAAAATTGAAAGCAAGAAAATCAACATCACAGAAACTATAGATGGAGGAAGGGAAGAAGATTATTACATCAAGATATTCTTTAGCCTCGAGAGGAGGAGCAAGCTCACAATAGGAAACAAGCCCAGAAATAATCTCAGCATCTAAATCAAGACCATTCTCAATCTTGTTGCATAACTCCAGTAACGCCTTTTCCAGCCATTGCCCTGACGATTCCATTTCCCTTCTCCTCTCTTTTTCTCTCTTCTTGCCTCTCAACCGCGTTCTATAGGCTACATCTTCATATTTTATGTTAATGCACCTAACCACCTTCAAGTTTCGATTGTACGCACTTTAGCCCCCTAATTTTGGGAAAGAAAAATTATGGTCAACCACTTTTATTTAGTGCCAATATGGTCAACCCATTACCACTAAAGGACTCTCTTACTCACACAAGTCGTATTAGATTTATAGATGAGTTCTTTATTTTTTAAAAGAACTAAATTTATATAAACATACCATTTTAAATATTGTAGTAAAGAAAACGAGTTTTGATAGACAAAATAGCTATTGTACTATTCTTTTTGTAATTGAGGGAGTATTAATGCTTCTTTGCATTATATTAACTTGTTGCAAGTGTAGATACTGAGAAAAAAAATCACGTCTTGTAATGGTTAATTAATTTATAAGTATGCCTTTATATTATTTTATTTTATTTTTATAAAAAAAAAAAAAAAAAAAGAGAGAAAGAATACAAGCGAGATTTATTCTCTTTAATTTTTCAAAGAATGAAATAGGATATATTTTTGTTACTATTTTAATTAATGAAGTATTGTTATTTATCAATCAATGTTATGCGACTCAATTTTAAAGTATAAAAACTTCATTAAAGTTTAAAATCATTAAACTAAAGTACTAAACATAATACTATTTGAGTGGGCTATTTTTCCAAGTGTGTCAAGCAAAGAATTAGCCAAAAAAAAAAAAAAAAAACATAGAGGTAGGAATTCAGACTAGTATTATATTTTGATTAAGGGTGTGCATAAAGTGGATTGGTTTGATTTTTTAAATATCAAATTAAATTATTAATGTCGAATTTTAAAATTTATAAATCAAATCAAACCAATTATAAATTCGAATTTTTCAACCATTTGAAATTTTTTACTCAATTTGACTGAATTTACAATTTAGTGTGATTTTCGATTCTATTTTATCCATCCCTAATTTTGACAATTGAGTGCGATCAAACTTTATTTTTGAGAAGATAAATTCGTAGTTTGATACAAGAAATAACACAAGTTCATAAGAATTGGAAGATCAAAAAAAATAATATATATCTGTAAATTTAATTTTTTAAAAATAAAAATTACAAGATGGCAGAGTTGGTCTAAGACGCCAGTTTCAGGTACTGGTCCGAAAGGGCATGGGTTCGAATCCCATTCTTGACAAAATAATAATATGTTTTTGTATATATTTTTTATTTTTTTTGACGTGACATCAACCTCAAGCATGACAAACATACCTTTATATACATGACATACACAAAGAACCCTTTCCTTTTTTCTAAGCCAACGTATAGTTAGATTATGTAGCTTGTACTTAGTGGAAATCTCTATTTATTTAACATTAAAAAAGAGAGAGTAGAAAAAGAATTAATGGAAGAGGAAAACAATGAAGTTACACTACATGGAATGTGGATTAGCACATATGCAAAGAAAGTGGAGTTGGCTCTCAAAATCAAAGGCATATCATTTGATTATGTGGAAGAAGATTTGAGCAACAAAAGTTGTCTTCTTCTCAAGTACAATCCCATCTATAAGAAGGTTCCACTACTCCTTCACCGCGGTAAGCCTGTTTCCGAGTCCCTTGTGATTCTTGAATACATCGATGAAACCTGGAAAAACTTGCAGCCTCTGTTATTACCAGAAGATCCCTATGAAAGAGCCACAGTTCGTCTCTGGGCTTCTTACTGCCTTCAGGTTATATCTCTATGTTTTTTTTTACTTTTGTGTTATTATATGGAAGTGTTTGATATGACAAAATTCATTTTTCATAGAGAAGTCATACTCTCTCTGTAACATGCATTCTGATATTGTTATAAAAAGATTTGACTGAATATTCTTTTCTCAGAAAGTATATTCTTCACGTCTCACCATCTAAATATTATTTTGAAGATATCGGACACCATGAAGAAAGCATTCATTTCAGCCACAAATGTTGAGGGAGGAGCATTTGATGAATTCTTTCAGATACTAAAAGTAATGGAAGAAGGAATGACAGATTTTTTCCCTGGGGGAAGGTCTAAAATATGTGCTGAAAATTTGGGGCTTTTAGATATAATAATTGTGTGTTCACTTGCTACATATAAGGCAGCAGAAGAAGTTGTTGGAATGAAAATTTTGGACCCTGAAAAGAATCCATTTGTACATTCATGGGTGACTACTTTGCTTGAGCTGCCTTTGGTGAAAGAAACTCTGCCTCCACATGACAAGGTTGTTTCAAGACTTGAGTTTATTAAGAAAAATGGTTTTAGGTTCCAATATTTGATATTGTAATGAAACAAGTACTATGGTTGATGAATAAGTTTGCTTCTTGATGTAATTAACTCAATATAGCGTGTTGTCCTATCTATTTTATCAAAAGAATTTAAGTTATATGCATTGATAATATAATAAATCAGGTTATAGCAAATTAATTTATTCTAACGGTACGATAAATCAGGTTTGAGAGTAATATTTCAACTTAATGATACTACCATTTATTCTAACTCCATGTAGCATGTCTAGGGGTGGTTCCGATAGTTCAAATTGGAATAATTGACTTGGATATTTTGGATTTTCAATTTTGAGCTTATATGACAGGTCATAGCAGTTAACAATAATCTCAATTCATCTAATAGTTTGTTTTTTTAAAATATATAACTTTCTACGATTAATAAAGAACAAAGTTATCATACCAGACTTAATAATATAATGGATAGGATCGTACGATACTAATTTGTTAAATATTTAGAAATTAGACTTGTTAGTATTGGACACATATCATTTGGATAGGACTAAATATAAGATATAAAAAAAAGTTAGATTTTTGAATATCCAAAAATTGCAATACTAAATTCAATAACCAATCAAAATTCATAAATTTTAAAAAATAAAATCCAAAGTTTAATCCATAATTGAAATAACCAAAATATTGAGAATTGAAGTTGGTCCAAACTATACAGACCCCTGAGCATGCCCCTGCCCACATTGTCGTGTCTACCACATGCAATATATGTATACTTTAGATGACAAGTTGATTAAGTGCTTGATTAATGTCACCAATTCGCATCAGTAAGAGATTAAAGATTTGACTATTGCCATAGTAATGAGCATTAATTCAATAGTGCCCACTAATTAGAATCTGATATGCCTTTACCCTCAACATTGTGACATGTCAGTTAATATTTAATTCGTATTTGACCACTGCATGTGACAACTGACAAATTAATCGGAATCTAATAATTTGATTCAAATTTTATATTTATCTTTAAAAAAAAAATTAATTTTGAAGGCTAGTAACTAAAAACAAGACTAAATTCGCTAACTATAAATTTTAAATTTTGACTCAGCCCTGCAAATGAAATATAGTGGAAAGAAGGAAAGGATCCGAATCTCGATGGATGCCAACTTGCTGTAAATAATCCAAATTGTGCAGTAGAAGTATTTGATTTACTCAATTTGATAGTATTAAAATATGCAAATAAAATAAAATAATTAGTTTGGCTACGCCAAGGAAGATTAAAAGGGAAGGCATGCAGTACATGATAATGCACAAAGAATGGAGGAAAAAAAATGTGAAACTATTTGGCGGAGATTTGATTTAATAATCTTTTACTGTATAAATTTATTTTTATTTTATATTCTGAAAAAAACATTTACAAGTGGTCGAATCATTTTTACGCTTACAAGTACACACTTGTGTAGCTATTTGAGAGCATATATGCGATGTGTCATCACTACTCATGGAGAGGCACAAGAGAAAG
>JAJOOS010002913.1:0-24598 GCA_029582725.1 Solanum chiquidenum | reverse complement strand
CAATCAAAAATACAAAACGTTGAAAAAATTCCAAACTTTTTAAAAATAGTTCACGGTATGTTGTTCTTATTGAGTTCATTGTCTCGATTTAATTCTGAAATTTTTGAAAGTTCGACTGATATGGTGCTTGAAATTTCATTGGTTTCGATTCACCCGCTAAAATTATAAGGCACATTCGGTGGAGAAATAGAAAACGAGATTGTTGGGTCTTCGAATCGACATTCATATTTATGGCAGAATTATTTCTAAAATTTGTGAATGGAAATTGTTGTAAATCAATGGAATATTGAAAATTATTTGGGTTAGTATTTTTTTTAATTGAGATTTTCTCTTGACGGAAATTATTAAGCTAAATTCAGTTTTGGCCTTTTGGGTTCTTTAAATTTGACGATGAGTTTAAAAAAATTTATAAGTTATTCAATAATTTTTCACTGTTGGCTCATCAAAATTTCAAGTTGTTGAAATTTTGAAGTGATTGTGTGTTCGGATGTTGAGAATCATCAACTTAGATGAATACGGTTATTATTGAAGCGATCAAAATTGAATCGAAGATTGTTATTTTCGTGGCATTACTCCATTGTTGTATGTTGATATTAGAAGCTTTATTTGGGTTGGGTTATGAGTTATTTTGGGTGGCTGTTTGGACAAAAAGGATATGAGTACTTCAAATTAATCCCAACCCTCCACTTGTCTATTTTAAGATTGAGATTCAAATATTTAACTGATGAGGGTATATTTGACCCAAAGTATAATGGTAAGGGTATATTTAGCCCGAAAGTATAACGAGGGGTATATGTAAACTATTTGCAATAGTACAAGGGTATATTTGACCCTTTGCCCTTAAAAAAAAAAAGGTAGTAATAAATATTACACTGATGAGTGTTGTTGGGAAACTAGTAATAAAACAAAATATACATGGGTAAAATTTCTTACTATAGTGATATTTTTTTTTTTGATAACCAAGAAATCCGTTTGTGACCCGCCCTTTGGACCAATCACAACCTTTTAAATTCGGTGGATAATGGGCCCGCCCCTCTTCCCTTCTCCACTTAAATACCAGGCTTTGTTTTGCATGGTGTGGGGCTTGAACCTGCGACCTAAGCCACAAATCCTCCACCTTTTGCCACTTGAGCTAGGCCTTGGGAGTTGGGGGCCTATAGTGATATTAGCTAGTTGCTCTTTTTCACCCATGATTTTTCCCCTTTTAAATGTTAGTTGCTCTATTTCGCCCATGGTTTTTCTCCTTTTAAAAAAGGGGTTTCCACGTAAAATTCTTAGTGTCATTGTTTTTCTCATTTAATCCCTATTATTTTGACTGTGTATTTTTTTTTATTCCTCCTTTCCCTACAAACTGGTACCAAAGCTTGGTTTGCAATATCGATATTTTTGGGGAAAACGATGAAAGTCAATACAAGTAGAATGATTACTTTGAATGACGTTAATTATACCATTTGGAAGAGAAAGGAAGATCTGTTGTATGTTAAAAAAAATTATCAACCAGTCATTACCACTATAATGCCTGATAATAAAACAGATAAAGATTGAAATTTGTTGTACAAAAAGGTTTGTGGATTTATTAGACAATGGATTGACGACAATGTGTTGAACCATATTTCTGTAGAGATAGTAGACACATGCTCGGACCGTATGAGAGCCTCTTGAAAGTTCATATGCTCGAAAGACTGAAAATAACAAAATGATCTTGTTAAAACAAATGCTAAGCTTAAAATATCATGTTGGTTCTCCAATGATAGATCATCTAAATAAATTTCAGAGTATTATGAATTAGTTATTTGTTATGGGCATTAAATTTGATGAAGAAATTCAAGGTTTGCTTCTACTTCGTTCCCTACCAAACTCTGGAAAAACATTTAGAACTTCATTATCAAATTCTGCTTTGGATGGTCTGATCTCTATGAATTTCGCCAAGAGCAGCGTCCTGAACGAAGAGATGAGAAGAAAATCTCAAAGTTCTTCTTCTTCATGGTGACTGATCCCTAGGCGAAGAAACAAGAATTGTGGTTTTCAGAACAAAGAACATAATATAAGCAAATCCAGAGGCAAACTTAAGGATATTGAATGTTATCAATGTGGGCATGAAAGGGCACCCAAGAAGTTTTGCCGAAAGTTGAAGAAAGAGAACAAAGACAAAGAGGAAAAAAAGAAGATGGCAAAGACTTGAGCAAGAACTCTATGTACCATGCAAGGACAAAACACATCGACTTGAGATATCACTGGTTTCGTGAGCAAGTGTAGAGTGAATCATTTCACATAAAAACAATTCACACAAGTGAAAATCCTACTGATATGTTGACCAAGGCGATACCAAAAGACAAGTTCAACCTATGTAGGGAACTTGTCAGCATGAGCTCTCTCCGAGAAGATAGAGATATCTTCGTACAGGTGTGGTGCATGGAGGAGGGTGAGGTCAAAAAGGCATTCTTGCAGTAAATGTAGACTTTCTGCAAATGTTGACATGTGTCACTTTGAATTGTTGTTCCTTATTGATGTCATTAGTGGCATGAAAAGGGACAAAAATTTCTTATAAATAGAGCACTTCTGCTCATTTGTAAACGCACCACAGAGAAGAAAAATATAGATAGAGTAGTCAGGTATTTCAAAGACAGACTAGGAAAATAGTCCGTGAAAGAAAAATATGGTTTGAACGATATTTTAGTGAGGTGGAAAATCAAAAGAAAGGTTATTTCTTTTGAGTGCTCTCTCTGTATTTTTTCTTCTCTATGGTGCATTTACATATGAGCAGAAGTGCTCTATTTATAAAAAAAAATTGTTCGTTTTGTTGTCACTGATGACATCAATAAGGAACAACAATCTAAAGTGACAGATGCCTACATTTGTACAAAGTCGCAAGAATGCCTTTTTGACGTTTGCTGCAATCCTGCAAATGAAGTTGTTGCATGGATGGACCCAACAAGTGTAATGTAATGAAAAAAGAATCAAGCATGGCTTCAGGCTCTAGCACTTTAATTATGGACTTGTCAGTTGTCACTCTGTTACCTTAATTTGCTAAGCACGAATAGTTTGAGGTTGAGATTTTTCTCTTGTTATAATGCTCTAGACGCAGGGATATCAAAACCTTATGACCTGTAGGAACTATCACCTTATGGCATGGGAGAGGGATGAAATGTTAAAGAAACTAAGGGCGGCTAATGAATTGAAATTTAGCTATTAGGTTTTGATGACTATGTATAACAAGCTGTTAATTTGCAAATTTTTGTTGTTGAGGGTAGAAAGCTTGTTTATGTTTGCATTCCCTATTGTTAATAGATGATCAAAAGTGAGATACTTTTTGTGAAGTGAGCCAGAGAATTTAATTTTGTAATACAGGAGCAACTTGTGGTCAAAGAAAGGATGTCTGCCATTGAACCATAATATATGTGAATACACAGGTAAACCAACAATCTCAGATGTAGCCAGGCAAAGTTTAAGTAGGAAACTTTTAGGTGTAATGTAGAGGAAAAAACTTACAAACTCATGCAAAGAACTGCAACCGGGTGGAATAGGATGCAGAGCCTAGTAACAAAGGAAATTTTCAGGTTAATAGACAGAACAAGAGACGGGCAAAAAGGTGAGCTGCAACGGCTTAATTGTGAGCTGTACAAAATCCAGAAGATCTGGTTGAGTCTGAAAGAATCTGTGGAAACGTTAGATTCAGAGTAGACTTAAATGAGAGTAAATGACCAGGAGTTTGAAGTGATGCGAAATTTCCAAGTTGTAATACAGATACAATTACTTATGCTACAAAACAGAGATGAATTAAAGAAGAAGGGAGATAAGGCCAGCAATTTATCCAGTAAATCCTACTATTTTAGTTTGTCCAAGGGGAATGTCCCTGTGGAAACATTTCTAAAAGAATTTTGGAGGAAAAGAATTCCACCAAAAATTGCTTTTGTCGAGTGGACTATGGTACATGAGGTCATCCTAACTCCTGGCAACCTGAAGAACAAGGGATGAATTTTCAGAAATAGATGCTACTTTTTTGAATAGGAGAAGATATGTGGAATATGTTTTTAGCTTGTCCGGAACAGTCATGAAAAGAAAAATTGATGTGCTAATGGTATTAGAAGCAAAGAAGACACGGTAGATAATACCATTGTAGATAGCATATCAAAAGTTGGAAGGGGAGAAGCAAAATATAGGAAATGATACCATTGTACACAGCTTATAAAGAAGCAGGAGATGTTTTGAATAGGAAGCAGTGAAGAAAAATACTTAACTGCATGACAACAATTATTTTGGGGCAACCAGGGGTCCAGGACCATGTAGATGATGTGGGTGTCTCTGTTGACCTTATCCAAAACTTTTTAATGCGCCACATTGGTGTTTTAGCTTGTTATAAAAAGAAAAAAGTGAAGCGAAACGGACTTTAAAAAGTAACTGACTGTAAAGAAATAGGATTAAGGGGTGTTGAGTTATTGTTCAGAAAGTGGGGAGCTAATTTTACTTTATTTGGTTTTCTCTTGCATAATTAAAGCTTTGATCTACATGGTTTATCCTTTGGGTGCTTCTATTCTAAAAAACTTTAATTGACCTTGACCTATATATAAAGAATCATGTTTGAGTTGGCTAGAGCACAGAAAGAAAAACACGAGTCAGGTGCTGCTGTTGGACTATGTTGCCCAGACTCTTCAAAAATGTCATTGAGTGTGTGTTAGATCCTCCGAAAGTAGTACATTTTTGGAGGATCCGACATGGTTGCGAGAGCATTTTTGGAGAGTCCGAGAAACATAGCTGCTGGACCTAACTGTGAACCAACTCGGTTTGTGAGCCCCCCCTTGGTCTCTTTTAATGGGCTTATTCCATCACATTGACAGACACTCTCAAAAATGTTTCCTCTTAGATGATTGCTTTCTGATTGGTTTTAGATATTCTTCTGAATATAATTAAACCTGACATGTTGGGGGTACTATTCGACTGTTAATGCAAATCACTCATAGACTGTTAATTGCACATCAATATCAAACTTTGGTTCAGCTGTACCATCTGTCAGTATTGTGGAATGTTATCATCATATGTTGCTTAAAACTAGGAGTTATGCTGAGGAGCAGTGTGATGAAATCGCCCACTGAAGGCAGTCATGATATTATCCCATTGAAGTGGGATAAAAGAATCCTTGGATAATTTTCTCTACTTCCAGCTTGAAGTGTAGCAATAAAAGCGATGATGAAAAAACCTCTCAAACTCTCTGGATTATGTTGAACAGGAATTTTATCTATTTTTTCTCATTAGTAAGTTAAACCCAAACCATCTGATCTAAAGGCTCTATTAAAGTTTAATGGTGCATCATATCCCATGGTGAAACTTGATATCTAAAGTAAGATTCCTCAAGCCATGTGGTCCGGACCCTTGGCTTCCTAATGTAAAGGAAAATTGCATTTCTCTCGGTTGATATTTGTTATACGAAACAATTTCTTATACAACTGGATTATCTTAATATGTAAAGTCACTAAACATCTAATTTGTTCTCTGTGCCTGCAGTTAAATCTCGTCATCCTTAAGGTTGCTGCTGTATCGAGGCTACCTTACTTGACAGCCTTTTTTTATTTTGACTATCAAAGACAAATTCTGTATTGCATAAAATGTCTCCTGAATCGTTGGTGGAGAAGCTCTTGTTACTGGAAGTTGAAAACTGCATTTGTTTTCTGTTACTAATAGGGCTCGTTTGGTGTGAGGGATAAGCATAAATAGTCTTGGGATAAAATTTAGATGTCTTGTTTGGTTGACATGTTTGGGATAACTTATCCCACCATTTAGGGGTCGTTTGGTTTGCAAACAAGTTATGTTGGGATAAGTTATATTGTGATTAGTTTTTGTTGCTTGTTTGGTTTGATGTATTATAACTAATGAGTATGGGATACTTTCTAAGAATTAGTTATTTGTTTACGAAAATACCCTCTATCTTATTTAGCTTTTTATATATAGTTTTTTATAAAGCTTTTAATTAATCACTCTGAAAAATAAAATCAAATGAATCTCAATTATTGATAAGTTTACAATCCACAAGAATCAAAACTGGAGCAAGCTATTGAGGCTAGTGGGAAGCATATATTATCTAGGGAAAATTGTATATAATAACAAATTATTAATTCAAATTAAATGTTATAACTATAGTTTGATTTAATTGTACTCCATAGCAAACTGTTGGTATTTCACCTCTCTCCCTGGTGAATCTTGCTCGCCACTCTCGTAGGCAGTCTCGCTCGCCTCCCTCGCTTTTATACAAACACAAATGTATAAAATGTGTTTGTGTTTGTATAGCGAGGGAAAATTATATATATACATATATTTTCGTTTTCCTCTCTCCCCTCTTCCAGAGCTCGCTTCTCTCACTTTATACAAACACAAATGTATACATTGTGTTTGTGTTTGTATATAGCGAGAAAAAATTGTATATACAAATACAAATGCATAGATTTTCGTCCTATACAATTATGATTATACAAATACGATCTTCCCCTGCCCAGTTTTCTTTCGTCTTTCTCGCTTTATACAAACACATATTATACAATTGATTATTTTATATGTGTATACTGAAATAGATTATACAATTGTTTCTTTTATATATATGTATAGCGAAATAGCCAACTTCTTTTGTATATATGTATAGCGAAATAGCCATAGCAAACATAAAATTTGCTATGGAGCGCAATTATGCAAACTTTAGTTATAGCATACAAATATGATTTTTGTGTTTGTTATATGTGAAAGCCGCTCTATTATTTACTGTCATAAGCAAAAAATTAGACAAATACAACTGAATCAAAAGTGGAGCAAAAACTGCACAATAACAATAACCATAGTTGAATTGAAATTTGGTAAATTTGATAACATTTCTCGTTGCAAAAATAACTTTTTAACCAATTACAAAAGAAACAAAGTTCTAGAAATTCTTTTGATCGTCAAAAAGGACTCAAATAGTTGAATAATTTTATTAAAATAAAATTCTAGATTTATTTGAAATTTATCAAAACAACATATCATGAGCAGCAAAAAAAATTCAGCAACTTTACAAATGTGGAATAAAGATATGAAAAAGTGATAATAAAATAGATTTCAAGGATATTTTTGTCATTTTAATTGTTTTATCCTAGAATAAGTTATCTTGGTATTGTTATTCCACCAATAGGAAGGGATAACTTATCCCAGTACTATTTATTAATCCAGAAATAAAGATTCACTAAAAAGTTATCCCGGAACTATTTTCTCTTATCCATTACACCAAACGACCCCTTATAGTATAGTGATGGGATAAGTTATCCCATGATAACTAGTTCCCAACCAAACAACCCCTAACTTATCTAAGAATCTTATATCTCCTAATAGTTTTGTTTGTGATTTGCATCTAATCCTAATATTTAAATTGATTTGCATTCTAATATCTTTATTTCTTTGCAAGACAATAAAAACACTATTTTCTATGAGGGTAAAATTGGATATATCAAAAACATGATAAAATTGGGGCGGGCCTAGTGTTTTTTGGTACATGATTTTTTCTGTTTCAACAGAACATGCTACATCAATTTCTTCATTGTGGTAAGAGAGAAAATTGAATTTTCTAAAGTATTTTATACTGTACTTTCATAAAGCCTCTAGTTGTTTCTTACGAAAGAGCAAAGATGCATGTAATTAGTTCGATCATTTTCGTGTTCTAGTAATGCCAAATAGTTAAGTTAGAATTGGAACGATACTAGATAGTTTAATGTGGAACTAAGCTAGTTAAATTAGAAGAATCTGAGCAATGCAGAGTAGTGTAGTAGTGCTTCTTTAAATTTGGGAAGATACATACATTTTGAGCCAATGTTCATACATCCAGAACCAACTTCATTGTAATGCTCAGCACATTTCAACCACAAATTGTTATAGTAAGATCTGGTTCCTAAATAACATGTTTTAGCAAATCATGAATTAAATGGCAATATATCAAACAAAATGACAAGTCACACTCTTTACCTAACACATCCCTCTCAACCTACTCCTATTACCAAAATTTATGCAATTATATGTTATACAAAAATTTAAGCAAGATTCGAATTGTGATTTTATATATTTTCGGATAAAGTGCTATATTTGATAAATGGAGAACTCCTATATATATGGAAAAAAAAAAAAATTCCCTTTATAGATTAGTTACAGTAAAAATAGCGGGTAAATATTTTTGGGAAGAAGCATCTGAATTTGACATCTCATACACGTACAAACGTAACCCACCAACCAACCGACGCTCCATTATTTTGAGAAGAGAAGAAGCATTTCTTCTTCATCATCAATTTTCAGCTCATTCCTCTGCACCTTCCTTTTTTTGTATTTTTGTAATTTACACATATTGCGTTTCCTCTCTTTATTTTTGTAAGATTACATATTAATATTCAGAGATCGAATTGCTGCTATTGTAATTTTTCTGAAAAAATTATGGATGAATTTGGCGTTTTGGTTGAGAGATATGGCGTCAAAGTTCAAGGAGGCAAGTCAACCCCCATGGCCAATTTGAAGGCGAAAAACAATTCCAGCAATGGTTTTCCGTCAAATATCGGGTTTAATTCGGGTCAAAACACCGGGTACAGCTCCGGGGATCCGTTTGCGAATGATCTCGATGGAATTTTCAGGTCTAAGACTTCGCCGAACTACGATGATAATGATATTTTTGGAGGTGTGTTTGCAAATTCAAAGCAGCAGCAGAATAATGTGGATATTGAATCAGTATTGGGAGGTTCGAGTTCGGGTAATAATAATAACTATGCTAGTAAGAATGTGAATGATGATTTTGATTTGTTTGGTACGGAACCAAAGAGGAGTGACTTGATTGATGATTTATTTGGGAATTTGGGATTGAAATCGGATGGTTTGAAGAAAGATCCTGCTGGAAATAGGTCAGAAAGTGATGATTTGATTCCTGGATTTGCTGATTTTAGCTCCCCAAGTTATAGGTATGTGTATTTAGTTCAATTGCTTACGATGTGTATTTGAATTTTCAATTTTTTTTGCCGTCTGTTTATGTTTTAGCCTCAGAAGTTAGAACTTTCCAATTGATCCACAATTTGTTATGTTTGGTATATTGTTAGTTTTGTAAACTGTGACCTGAAACTGAAAGCAAAAAGGTTATTTGCTTCATTATTTAAAGCAATTATTAACTGAATCCTAGGCTAGAAACATCATATCTATTTCTGCTATGAGTTGAGAGCTCACTATAAAATTAAAGATGTATTTGGCCTTGCAAATTGAATGTTGAGATGTGAGAAAATACAGAGGTGGTATAGAGAGAGGCTCAAAGTTTCTATGAGGTATATTACATAAATCTCTTTTTTACTACTCCCTCCGTTACACTCTATCTGTTTTGACTTGACATGGAGTTTAAGAAAATAAATAAGATTTTTGAATCATAGGGTTTTAAACTAAAAATATGTAGAATATACCAAAATGTCATTTAATTTTGTGGTTTTAAAACATGCTATGTGATATGTTGAAATTAAAGAGTTACCAAAAAAAGGAAAGAAACATTCTTTTTAAGATGGACTAAAGAGGAAAGTAAGACAAACACATTGAAATGGAGGGAGGGAATATCTTTTTCTCAGCAAATGCTTTTCAAGTGTTTGATTGATTACTACGTGTCCATCAAATTATAGTTTCTTTAGTAGTTCTCTAGCATCTTGATCTTGGAGCTGCTTCAGGAGACACCATCCATGTTCAGGAAAAGAATAAAGTTTACCTTCTTAATAACCAAGTGGCTCAAGTTAGGATGTGACCATCTTATGATATAACTAACATTGCCAACTAAACATTTCAAATGTATCAATCTGTAACTCAAATCTACAGTAAAGGGAAGCCTTGCAAAACCGATGGAGTCAACTAACTTTGCCACTTTCTTGTTTTTTTATTTATGTATCACTCTATTCATCCTCAGAAGCATAATTTAAAACTCTATATATTTCTGTTTGTATAGCAAAAAATCAGACCCGAGAAGTCCTCAGCAATCAAATTCTTCTAAATCGAGCTCCTCTTCACCAGATGATCCATTTTTGGTTTTTGAATCATCCACCAGTGAGGCAAATGCTTCTTCTTGGCCATTTTCAGAATCGTCGGAACATCATAGTGGAAGTAATCCTGTGTCATCTACAATTGACGAACTTGAAGATTTTGCCAATTTTAAGGTTAGGAGTGATACAACTGAACAACCACATGTTCCTAAAAAGGAATCCTCTGTAAAGAATCCTGTGGACAGAGCACAAGTGAAGTCCAAAAATGTGAGAGTGACAATCAACAAACCGAGTAATATGACAAAGCCAAAATCTGCAGCTGAGGTATTGGATTAAGACTGTTGGGTTCCAAGGTTTTGTGTGTACTGATCTGATGAACTAACCTTTTTGGTTCCCATGTCATGTTTCTCCCTATACCCTTCTTCTTTCAGGGCCATATGTCTGCAGGTTTCCATAAGAAGGGAAGGCCAGAAGAAAAGAAGTCATCATTGAGTAAAAAGAACGTGTCACCTGTGAAAAACCTTGTCGATGACTTAATGTTTTTTGGAGGTGACTTCATCTCTGTAAAAGAAGATACCAATTCTTTTTAGGAAATAATCCATTAGAATTTATTAATGAGCATTTCACATTCGTCTTAATTCAAATATGTTATAGCATTTCCTGTTGTTATTTATTCGCCGTTGTGTACATGCAGACTCTGCTCCTTCCTCTGAGGCATTTCAGGAAGTTGAGGATGAAAGTGAAGAAAGAAGAAATGCTAGGTTGAAACATCATTTGAAGACCCAAGAGCGCATGGTAATCTTTCTTATAACTATCCCTTTAACCGAGTATTGTGCTACCGTATCCTCGTTACTTGCAATAACCTTCTTATTATTGGATGAGTATTGTGCTAGCATATTCGCATAACTTGCAATAACCTTCTTATTATTGGATGAGTATTGTGCTAGCATATTCGCATAACTTGCAATAACCTTCCTATTTTTAGATGCATTAAGTCATCCTTGATTCTACTGAAAGTGGATGGGTTTGAAGTTGTTTTTTATGTGTGGCTATTTGAGAAATTGAGCTACATTGAGAAAAGAAAAATCTGTATATGAGTTGGTCTTTGCTTGCGATTTTTATTAAACTGAGAAGCTTTAAAGATGTAGTAGAATAGGCTGTGTGAAGAACTCCTGTGTGGTGAGTTTGGCCTGTGATGGTATGTCCTGAACTATCATTCCCCTTAGATGCCAAATTTTCTCTTTAATGCATTGGATCAGACTTAAGATGGAGAGAGGGAGGGAGGAAGAAGCTTTTGTCAAGTACACACCACAGTCATCAAAAATAAATAAATAGAGAGATGTTCTAAGTTCCATTGTAGTTTACAAGTAAACATTCTAAAACAATGCAAACAGGTCTCTTGTTTAATGGGTTACATTCTCAAGAATGGTTTCCTTTGTTATTTTTGGAACTTTTATATTACCTTTTCTAGAGGCAGAATCAGGATTTGAAGTTTATTGGTTCTAGGATCTAACCCTTTGGAGTTGTTGGGTTCTAAATTTATAATTTGTACTTATTAAATAGATTTTTCAAAATAAATTCAGGGTTTGGGCCAAAGTTACTAGGTTCTGCCGAACCCGTACTGTAAACTGTACATCTGATCTTGACCTTTCTCATTGTAGTGTAATCTTGAGTATAGAAATGGGCTTTAACTGACAGTTGGAATTTCATTTTGAGATTGAGAAGTGAAAAAGAAACAAAAAGTAAAAAAATGTGTAGTGTTCGGAAGGAGTAAGGTTTCCTTTGATATGTTTGAGTTGTTTGCTATGCTACATGGATCCTTTGTTTCCTCTCTTGAAGCGGTGTCCATCCACATTACGCCAGTGCCTGAACGGGATTCGTATAATATTGCGTCATTATCTGGAGGATCCTCGACTGGCCGTGAGTTGAAAATGGAAGGATGACCAACGGAGAAGAAGATGACAAGAGAGAACAAATAGTATAAACCTGGTTCATTGTTGTCGTCTGTTTGTCCACCCATCTCATCAATCGCTTCCCTCATGGCTTGCTCTTCCTTGAGGGTAGCTAAGCCAAAACTCAGTGAAAAGAAACTAACAGAAAAGAAAAGGAAAGAAGAGCCTTTAGTCAGCATGAGGGTTAAAGATTAAGAGAAAAAGAACAAAGGAATTCTGCATGAGAAGTATTTTCATTTTGAAGCCAAAGAATCATGAAACCCTCCTCTGAGGAAGAAGATCTAGGGAGATGAATGGAAATGCGCGAAGAGAGTTTTTAGATGTGGGGGCTACAGATTGGAAAGTTGTTGAATTGGAGTAGATGTGCCCTTCTTCTGGACTTGGTGTCGGCTGTTGTTTTGTTTAAAAAAGGTTTCTTCAGCCAACTTGATCCACATACCCTAACAATTATGTACGCTTATATATCTTATTGGATTTAGGCTTTAGAAGCCACCAAAGGTTCAAGGAAGTCCATCTTGCTTTATGGAAAGAAGTCCAGTATCTGCATTTTGAGTTGAGGAAAATAGAAAAAAAAAACATTTAAAAATTGAAATAGACAAGTAACGAGACGAGCTCAATTATAGAAAATCAAGTGGAGTGTAATTAATTGCTTCAATCTTCTCAATTTTGTTGCTACATTTGTAACAGCTCTATGTTTTTGGAGTTGGACATAAATCTTAGCTGCACCTAAGCATCACTAGTCTGTAACCATACTTCTATTCATATCCCAAAAATCCTAAGTTTAGGTGACGACAAATCTGACTTCTAGTTCAGTTGTTATTTTGCATCTCAGAATGCTTCCAGAGGGGGGTGCATAAATAAAAGAATGTAAATGCTATTCCTAGGTGTTATTTTGAAGTGAAGTTGCAGTGGTTATTTTTTACCGCATCTGATTCTTTTTCTTTATGTGATCAGGCTAAGGCTTTGGCTGAGAAGACTCAGCGTGATCTTCAGTCTCAGAATGAGCAGGAAGAGAAGCATGTAAGTTTCTGCTGATTGCTTAAAGCTGCCAATAACTGATTTTCACAGGCTGCATGAATTCTTCTAGGGAACAGAGCAAACGTAAGGAAGATTATTGGGGGTGGAAATTATCCTCCCTCAGTTTCCTTTTGGCTTTCTCTCATCTCCCCGTCTCTAGTTTTCTTTATTTCTTGATCTACAATGAAACCACTCATTAAGCCTGCTCGAACATTCTGTATATATTTTTCCCTTTAATTTTGAACAAACTGCTTACTGCAGAGGCTTGCTGATACGCTGAACTATGATATAAAACGTTGGGCTACTGGAAAGGAAGGCAACCTCCGGGCATTGCTGTCGTCACTACAACATGTATGTAACTAGCTAATCTCGAAAGACATTTTAGACCTGTTAGAAAACTTTCAAGACATAATGAGATCTGAGTTTACTGCTTTCTATCATGCCAGTTTAGATACCTCCTCAATTTACTTTAATTTCAATCCATAATCCACACTTGGATTCATGTTGGGTAAAAATGGAATTAAGCTGGGTAAAATTGCTCTAGATTTGCTTCTTTCAAGTGTGGATGGGAGTAGTTCCCAGGCACTAGCACTGCTATAAAATTTTGTTCATTGTCTTTTGACCTTATTGCCAGTTTGATGTTTGCTCTAGCTTTTGTGTCATTTGAGCATCCATTAGATTGCCTATCTTTTATCTGTGATGCATGCCATTGGTCTGGTTGAATCTGTTATTTCTGAACTGTTGCTTTAAGAATCGGTGCTCTTCAGTTTAAATCCAGTATTGCATGGAACTTCATGCACAAAGCAAACATGAGAAGACGATTATATTTTCATATACGTCTCTTTTGTTGATAGCTTATAATATCACCAGTAGTTATGGACTTTTGCAAGGTTTACATAGTTATGACCATAGTTTTTGCAATGTTAAAGATATTGTATCAAGTTCTTGAAGTAATCCTTTGCAACTATTGAATGCTATGAAGGTATTGTGGCCTGAATGCGGTTGGCAGCCAGTTTCATTGACTGATTTGATCACTTCTATATCTGTCAAAAAAATTTATCACAAGGCAACTTTATGTGTCCACCCAGACAAAGTTCAACAAAAAGGGGCCACAGTTCGGCAGAAGTATATTGCTGAGAAGGTTTTTGATCTTCTCAAGGTACGTATATAGCTTATCAAGTGATGAAGTTCATATTTTTAATCCTCATTTCTGACATGTATATGTTTGTCATCTGGTTCGTGTATTAGTTATTTGTGTGTGGTGTAAATAATAAAGTAGTGGTGGTTAATCGGGAAGAATAATACATAAAATATTATGCAAAGATTAGCTACTTTAAGGGGTCGTTTGGTAGAATGTATAAAAATAATGCTCAATAGAGTGTATTAGTAATGCTTGCATTAGTAATACTTGTATTAGTTATGCTTGCATTAGTAATACCTGTATTAGTTATGCTTGCATTAGTTATGCATAGACTATTTCTTATGTATTGTTTGGTTTGATGTATTAAAAATAGTATTAATTGTATAAAAATATTTATTTACAAAAGTATCCTCCACAATTATGGTGGAAAAGATGTAAAAGTGTTTTTGAGGGGTAATTGGGTCTTTAACCATGCTTATGCATGTATTAAATCCCTTTGCATTATTAATATCTAGAAATTCATGGTATTAGTAATACACTCCTCAATACACAATAGAGTGTATAATTAATGCAAGCATTAGGTATACATAGCATGAAAATGGTACAAGGGACTGCTAATACACAGTGCTAATGCATGCATTATTTTTGCTAATACACTATACCAAACGACCCCTAAGAGTATTTTGTCTTAAGATGATTTTGATACAACAATGTATTGTTGATGCATATTGTTATGCCATTTCTATCACGCATAAAATAATTCATGAAGTCCCCCATAACTTATGTCGGTATTAAGTTTAAACTACAAATCAAGCACTACATTAATTATGTGTGATTGCTTTTCGTTATTAGTCCAACTAAACACTGCATTAATTATTTTTTTATGTGTCCAACCAAACATTATATTATTTATGTGAAATCTTATGGAGGGATTATCTCTACTACTGATCCAACAAAAAGCCCCTTAATGGAGTAAATTATGTGGGAGCACACTAAGGGCTCTAAAAATATGTTGGCCTTGCAGTGAACCATTTTTCTTATATCCGAAAGAAAATACTTAATCTCAACCAACTCAATGTTCAGAGACTTCACTTTTTCTATGGAAAAAAAGATTTTGTTGCTTTAGCTTTGGTCCTGTTAAAAGTTCATATTCAATTGTTAGGTTAAGGTCTGATACAATTAAAATTTGATATTGGGAAAGAAAATCACTTAATATACTAGGTGCACGAACAATTCTTCATAAGTTCAGGTCAAATGAATTTGATAATTAGGTTCAACTAGTGATCCATATCATAAATGATGCTTCTAATTTTGACCCAATAAAATGATGATGCTAAACCCTTCGGGGTGGCCTAGTGGTTTGGGCTTGGGACTTCCATGTTGGAGGTCTCAAGTTCGAAACCCCTTGCCAGCGAAAGCAAAGGGTTTGTCTTCTGGGTCGAGCTCGTTACACCGGGCTTGCCTAGTACGGGTTACCTCTCCTATGTGGTTTGCGAGCTATTGCATAGGAGCTGCGGGTTTCCCTTGTCATCAAAAAAATAAAATGATGATGCTAATGCAATATAATTCTTTCCCAAGGTGTATATATGATATTTTGGTTAACTGCATATAATGCATGCACTTTTAGCATTGTTTATAAAGGGGGCTGAAATAGTTGAGAAATTAGGATATCAATAGGAGATTTCAATTTTATAATTAGTGGTCAGATTTAGATATTGCAGCTCAAGATTTTTTTTTGCTTGCATTTAAGAGAAGATTTTGTTTCTGGCGAACTCAAATGCAAAATTTAAAATTGCTGTTTGACAAACAAAATGAATTTGAATGATCGTTATACTGAAGGAGAGAAGTTGAAGCTTTGATTTGAACACAAAATCAACTCATATTTACAGAAACTGCCAGATGAAATAGAGTAATAGCAATTGACTTCTACAGAATACATAAAACAAGGGTAGAAGGTTTTTAAGGGTAAGGTTCTATTTTCTCCTGAGACATGTGGAGGCAGGGACTTTGGTCAGGGAGGAGGAGAGTACAGATAAGTGTTAGCTGCTCAATTTGGACAGGAATAAATATCAATGAGCTCATCGAAGAAAGACAAGTAAGTCGGCTTTTCAGAAAGGTTGAAGAGCAGTTCCACTTATAAAAGTGATTCCTCTTTATAACTTAAATGACACAAACAAATGCTTAGTTTGCTTGGCAGTTCAAACTTAACATGTACTATTGCCCTTGCTCTTGCCGTGTACTGTTATCAAAATCTGAATAATTTTGGCTTGTTTGTTCTTATGAATTTTATAGTAAATGAATCTGGTGCCTGTATATGTCATTCTCCACATCATCCTTATGGAGGACTATGGAATCCATATAATTAATTCAGCCGAAATCTTTGAGGGAAGGATTTGAATTTTGTTGTTCACCAAAAAAAATCTCCTTTATATGTTTAGGGGGGACAAATAAAAAGAAAAGTATCACAGATCACTTCTACCGTGTTTCCATCTCTCTTGAGAAGTAACTACTACATCTTTTCCTTTGGTTAACATTACTTCCATCTCTTGGAAAGTAGCTACAACAACTTATCGTTGTACTAACTGAATCCAGAAGTGAATGAGCAATCTATGTTTGTAGCATATACACTCATGTTTCACAACATCTAGTTCTGCATATCAAAGGTGCCAATTGTTATACCGTCTCAATTTGGTATTGTGTTTTCTAGTGTGGAGTAAGTACTGTTATCTGTCATATGGATGCTGTTCTAAATTAGAATCTGAAATTTGACAACAGGAAGCATGGAATAAATTCAACTCAGAGGAGCTAAGATGAGTTCGAACTGCTTTAAGGACTCCTTACTGAAAGCAGATAATGAACTGTCCTTGCTTGGAAGTGAAGCAACGATGTACGAATGTTCAAATAGTTGTGCGAATCAGCTCGACTTTACTGTTTTGGTGGACTGACGCGATACTTAGTTGCTTCACCGGGAATTAGTGCTATCACGAATGTGCATGTTTACAATCTCCGGCTATGTATTTAAAACCGAGTAGTTTTTTGTTCGTGTGATTTTAATTTTTTGTTTGTTTTGCAGTTGTCACATAAATATGGATATCTTCATCAGCAACTGTAGATTTTTGTGCATAATTTGTTGATTTAGGTTTAACACCATGGTTGGTGACATGTTGCGTACGATATTAATACCTATCTGAGGTGTGTGTTACAATAGAGGTTGGAAGTCACCAATAATCTCCATGAAATTGTTTGCCAAAAGTAGAGACCTGGATTTGTGGCGTTGGCCAGTAAAAAGTAGTAACTTTATTTCCTTCTGTAGATCGTGTGAGTTTTGTTCGAATCAATTCCTTCTTATTACGCAACTCAATTAATTCCTTCATATTGTCTTGCTAAAAGTTTTCAGAAATACAGTATAAATCATATTTGATCAATTATATTATATAATATTAAGAATAAAGCTGACATATACATCATGTATATTCTTAAAAAAAGAAGCTAAAATATATATATTTAGGAGGGGAATCGTAAGATATGAACACGTTATAAACACATTATAAATCATTTCTATGTATGGTATAATAAAAAATCTTAAGGATAATATATGATAGTTGTAACATATAAATATATATATCCCAAGAAATACAAAATACATATATTTCTTTTAAAATGTAAGGTGTTTATGGGGCATGTATATATAAATCATTTTCAATAGTCTGGTATAGCCTTAGGATTAGAAATAACAATAATATACCTTGAAATATATGTGGTATATCATATTGCAAATTGATATATTGTGTTTGTATTTATTTTTCAATTTCAGTGGTGTATGTGATAAGTCATATAATAGCATACATATTAAATATATTGCACATATTTAAATAATATGTATAATTATTTTGTTTAGTATTATATTATACATGCAATTTGTATATTTTGTTTTTAATTACTAAATTATATATAAGATAATTGATGGAATATTAACATTTTATAAAATAGTCGCAATATAATATACTTGAAATATAATAATATTTTTTTTTTGAAAGTTATCAACATAAAAAAATAAAATTTAAAGAATCAAAACTATCACTTTTTAAGCAAATTTTATACTTGAATTATCTATTGTTCTACCTACTTAAACACCACCACTCCTTTTGTATTAAAATATATCTCAATGTTGAGTTGGCCAAATGTTTATTTACAATCGAAAACAGACAAATGTAGGTTAACTCAACATCAATGTGTATTTTAATGCAAATGTTGTGATACAATGATAGTTGTGGGATGAAATCCATATAAAAGAGTGATAAGTAAATAGTACAATGGATAGTTGAAGTATGAAACCCACGAAAAAGGTGATAGTTTAAGTGTGATTTTTACCATTAACAATTGATGTCAAAAAGTTGGGAGAAAATATGTTTACCCAAGAAGAATTCATTTACCACTAATATCACTTTTGACTCAACAAATTCATCAGTGTAGATTCCTGGTATTTGAATCAATCCTAGCTAGAGTTGGAAGTAAATACACTATTTATGCAACTCAAACAACCTGCTGCTAACTCCTGCTCTATATAGATGCAAACCAGACAAGGTTGCAACAGTAATACTGGTATTTGCAGATGCAAATAAGGCATCACCTTCAGCAACTACCTCATTCGATGATGTGGTCATCGTTCCCTCTCCTTCCACGACCAAAAAAATGGAAGGACCAGGAATGGAAGGAAATACTGTAGTTGAGTTTTGTGGAAGAATGCAACGGTCCACCTCGAATTCATCAAAAGGAGGGAGGTATCTCTTTGTGTAGGGATCAACCACAGTACCTTTCAGAATATCAGGAAAACCCTGCAACAGAAGAACTGATTCAGATTCATATAGGTAAAGAAACGCTCAACGCATTTGCATTTCATTTTAGAGAAGAAATTGGCGATAACACTATAAAATCTTCTCATAGTGAAAAGACATCTGACTTAAACACCCATGTACAACAATTCCTCGTAAAATGTGGCTCTAATGAAGTAAAAATGTAATGGTGTCTGACAATACCTGTTTGTATGTGAGCATTGAACAAAGTATCTTAACATCTCGTTGCTTTGGCGTTAGACCAGCACGTATCACGTTATCTGAATTTGCCATGCATTCAACAGATTCACCATATAAATATGCATGAGGTTCATTTGAGCCTAAATATAAAGCTTCACCAGGGTTGAGTTTCACATAATTTAACAAGTATGCAGCTAAGACACCAACATCAGCTGGATACTGCTTCTCAAGTTGTAGAATCAGTTGTTCTTTGTCAGTTAGATGCCTCTCCTACAAACATTAAAGATGAATACACATATTCATAAAAATAAGAGACAATCGAAAATTTGAATTTAAGCAGCAAGAGTTACAGTTAACATGCCGGAGGAGACCGTAAGCAGTTCAGCTCAACCACATAATTCACATAAGAATTATGCATCAACAGAAGTAATAGAAACTCAAATCAACATGTCTCCCATCTTTTCCAAAAAGACAGAACTTGATGCAGCAAAAACAGTCAAGAGTGACTATTGCAAATGTAAAAAAAAAAATTGACGCATCCAAGGTTCAACCACAATAGAAAATAAAGGAGGAAAACTAAATCATTCACATTACAAGGATAAGTATAGCAACTTAGATACAAATCAATTCCAAACAAATTAGCTCCTTTGCAGAAAATTGCACAACAAAAGCAACTTGATGGAGCGAGCTTATAACAATTCTGTTTCAGCTAACCCATACACAGTAACATGTAAGAGAACAAGTTTTTTTCGTTTCTTTTTAGTGAATAACAATGATAAGTTAGATCAGCTGTAGAATTAAATCCAGAAATCTCATATCCAAATTAGTAAAACCTTTTGATACTCCAGTCCCTCAAATTCTTCAGAAATGAACTTATTTTACATTCTCTGCCAGTGCAATCCACATTCCGCCCATCTAAAAGTCTAAATGTAAGTTAGTAGAGGCATGCAAGCACATCTTACATTAAGAAATTGGTCAAAGACACAAACACATAAAGTATGACAATAAAGACCAAGTTTTTCAAAAACCTAAGAGACTTACTGTCCAAATGGACAAGTTACGACCACACAGAATAACAAAAAGGACACATCCAACTAATGCCCAAGTATTACAAAAAAATTATGCTTCCACTTGGCACAGATCAATTTCGATTACCTGGCCTTCAAAGTTTAGGCGACTAATCAGCTTGGCTAACACTTCAGCAGTCACATCCTTGCAAACAGTCATTATGTCAGTAAATACTGATTGTAGTAGTAATCTAATCTCCTCCTTCCCATCATCCTCATTCAAGTTTAAGACTTGCTCTGCTTTTGCATTACCAACCACTTCCACAATCTCAGGTGTAGTACGAACAATCACTTTGAGCTCCTGGAAAAAATTCAATATACTTGTTATCACAATCAAAAAATAATAATTCTAATTAGTCATGTACTCGTGTTAGTATAGCTAAGGTCCTAAACAGACTAGAAAAATACAAGAGTAAAAAAGCTATGATGAAATATTGAAGAAAAGAAAAATATTGACAGCAAAAATAGTAAAGATAACCAAAGTAAATAAACAACAATAGTAAAAATTGAAGAATAAGATGATAATAATAATTATAAAAATAATAAGAATAATAATGGCAAGGAGAGGAGGGAATAGAGAAGGTGATCTAAACTAGAACTATCCTCTCCAATAGAAAAGAGAGAAGTCGCTCGACTACCTACTAACCTTCTGCCCTAATCGTTGACCTCACTGCTCTCATATTAGGGTCATGTCCTCGGTGAGCTAAAGATATGGCATGTCCTGTCTAATCACCTCTCCTCAATTCTTCATTGGTCTACCTCCACCTCTCCTAAGACCTATCACTGCCAACCTCTCGCACCTTTTCATTGGGGTATTTGTGCTCCTCCACCTCATGTACCCAAACCATCTCAGTCTCGCTTCCCTTTTTTTGTCCACCATGAAGCCATTTCCACCTTGCCCCATATATCTTTGTTCCTACTCTTGTCAGAGATTACATACCATTAGAAAATATAGATAACTTCAAGTACTTTTTGAATTTACTTTTAGTTTGTATTATAGTGGCTCTAGATGAGTATAAATGAAGCGACATGGCCAATGAGGATTCATATAGTCGACCATAACTTGTTTGGAATTGAGACGTAGTTATTATAGTCATGGAACTTAAGTCTATTCCATCAACTCAAGTGAAGGAGCACAATAACTTTGTTTATCAAGAAAATCACATGAATAAGGTATATACTACTGCCTGTCCTTCCAATGGTGGATCTACATCAATTCCTGCCTATTGGTTTGAACTATACATTTATAGTTGAATTTTTTTATAAAAATATGTTTACACTAAAGTCCTACTCATTGTCATTGCAGCTCCATACCCGCTTACTTAAAATCTTTGGATCCAACTCTATCTGCCGCCCTACCCCATTTCTAGATCTCTCATAACAAGAAGCTTATCAACCAGAATAAACATAAATTGGACAACTTTTGAACATAAAAAAAAGAAAGCAAGCTATGCTAGTTTCTTAACACGTGTTTTAGCCAGCATACGCAGTTAGGGGACTTTCATTTCACCTAGACAAGGAAGGAGGGGATGAAAAATGCTACCTGGAACTCTTTTACCTATTTTAGATAATTTTACTCCCTTAAGTTACAATGTTGACATCTGGTTGTCAGGGGAGGAACCACAAGCTCAGTTTCATACTATTATTTTTTTTTAAAAAGAAATGTTTAAATAGTACAAAACAAAACAAATATCTACTTTTAAACAATTCATAACAATTGTTTAATCGGACAGGTTCACACTCATGATATTACCAATGAAAAAAAACCTAAGAAACAATCAGATTTCGAATGAGAAGTACGTGTACATAAAAAATGGGCACCGTAGCCTCTAGACTGCACCACATACACTTTTTTAATAACCAAGGAATCCGTCAGGGGCCAATCCTTAGGACAAACCTAGCCTTCAAAACTCAGGGATAATGGGCCCCTTCCTCTACCCCTCTCCACTTAAATACAAGGTTTAGTTGGCATGGCGCATAGCTCAAACTTGTGACCAAAGCTATAAGTCCCTTAACCTTTCACTTGAACTAATCCTAGGTCCCCAGATTATTACATAAAAGTGCTTCTATCACTAACAGAATCACTTCTAAGGAATAGTATATTTATATGCACCTGAAATGTGCATCTCATTTGAGAGTAAGAAAGTCTATCAACACTCCAAATATTAACTAGGCTAACATAAATCCTAAGTCCTTGAGTACCTCAAGACTGACGAAACCACATAAAGCTTCAAATTGCGTCAGCGCCAAAGCCATCTCAGGTTTGTGATTGTCATCCTTGTAAGCAGAAGGCTGCTCTTTATGCAGAGAAGTGGCCAAATCCTTGTCTGGATGGGCCTGTATGGACAAAGCTTTGGCAACAGATAATACCTAAAAACAAAAGAAACGTTAGAAACCTATTTCGCCATACGGACAAACATGTGTATACGACTTACACTCATTGGAGTCACTCTAGTAGTTATTATGCATTATGTTATAGACCAAAAGGAGAGCCGAACCCAACAGATTAATGTGATGAGTGGGAGAACCATTTAGTTTATAAACTCACTAACATTTCTCGTTTTATCCAATACGGGACAATTGACACATACGACTTTAGTTTACTGCTACTACATAGCATAATCAAAATCAAAACTTTAAAAGATTCGCTAAGAGAGCCGGTTAGTGTTTTGAACTATGTGAACCATTTCATCTAAGATTTGGGATCTGTGGCAGCACCAGCTATAAAAAAATAGTACTATCAGTTGCACAAATCAACAAAATGGAAATTCCAGAAAATCAAACAAAAAGATGATACTTACTCCTTCAGTCCCAATTTTTATGTCACATTTAGCTTTTTCGAGATCCAAACTATGTAAACTTTGACCGAACATTCATCATATTGTGTAACTTATAGTACTTTTCCGTATAGATTTATAATACTATCTAAATTTTAATTTTAAAAACAGATCAAACAAACCTTGAAGAGAAAGGGAAAATCGGTACCCCACTTATTCAGAACGGTTTCTCCAAGGACACTAGGGTTTCTTTCAATCCATTCCTTCAATGTCAGATTTTCTGTATCCCCAACATACGACGGGCCAGATTCGTGTGTGCCCATCCAAAACTCAGCATAGGGCTGATTCTGATCAATATTGATTCCAGTATTTCGATAATAGAGACGTGCAACAGTAGATTCCCGACCAATGCGTCCCCAGTCGGATTTTTTAACACAACAGATCAACTTGATCAACCCACCATTTACCTCCTCCATGGAATGGTGTAGATTTGAGGCACTTTCCAGCGTTTCATTGCTGTAGTTCCGAATCACGCATGGCGTTGTTGATCTAAAAGCTTTGAGCAGATGAGATTCAAGTTTTTTTTCTTCTTTTGTCTGTTAACAATTCTAACGCGGAAGAAATGGAGATCGCAGAGGTGAAAACTGAAAACCGCAAAAAGAATGAAAGAAAGAAAACAGATGGCCAAATCAGAAAATGGCAAATACTTGGTACTCCCTCTGTCCCAATTTATGTGTCACATTTCGCTTTTCGAGAGTCAAACAGTTTAAGTTTGACCGAGAATTTGCTCGTGAAATCTTCAAATCTTTTTAAATGAAATTTATATATTTGTAAACTACATAAAAAGTACTATAAGTCTCAATAATTGATAATTCAAAATATTTAAAAAATATAGGAAAAATTTACGGTCAAAGATAGACTCGAAATCCGAAATATGTCACATAAATTGGGACAGAGGGAGTACTATTTTTATTTTATTAAAATAATGATCCATTTTATTTATTTGGAACCCAAGATAACTCGTAGTCGCTACAACTTCTCACATAGCATCTGTCTTTCAGGTGAGCACTTTGTTAGCACTTAATAGCATTCAGCAGTGGCAGAGCTAAAATTTTTAACAAAGGGATTTAAAATCTGAAGAAATAAACACACTAACTAATCGAAGGAGGTTTGGCATCCACTATATATGAGTCCGGAGCCTAAAGGGCAAAAAAAATTGTCAAAAATTCCAAAAGGGCACATCACTTTTTTTTTTAACCAAAAGGGCAAAATCGCTGCTGACGCGGCGATTTTCCTCTGACAAAATCGCTGCCCAAGCAGCGATTTCGTCTAAAAAAATTTATTTATTTTTTTATTAAAAATCGCTGCCACAGCAGCGATTTTGTAAAAAAAAAAACTTTTTCTTTAATTAAAAATCGCTACTTTTTTCTTTAAAAAAACTAAAACGGCAAATAAAAAAAAAAATTAACCAAAAGGGCTTCTGACAAAAATAAAAATCGTTGTTTATTTTCTCAAAAAAAAATAACTTTTTTTCTAGCAGCGATTTTGGTTAAGAATTTTAAAAAAAAGTTTGTTTTTTAATTTAATATTCTTTTATTATTATTTATGATATATAATTC